>JAUZND010042133.1:0-20803 GCA_034780555.1 Coelogynopora nodosa | reverse complement strand
GTTATGCAGAAAGAGATGTTCCACACTAGTGAGATTGTTTTTAAGACAATTAATAATAAAATTAAAAATCTAAAATTTAGATAACAGTGTGAAGTATAAATATTGTATTTCTACTATTTTAAAATTAATTTATTTAAGATAACAAAATCGAATAATCTTAAAAATATATTACTGTTAAATGTGATGCATATCATTCATAAAGTTTCTATCGTACGTTCTTAGCTGTAATTCCTCTTACTGTTTCATTTAGTTATCGATACATTTTTTATAATTATCTCCATAATACATTTAGTGAGATAGGTCAAAGGTACGAGTTTAGGTACGTTTTTGCAGGTATAGTTCATAATTTTTTAGAAACTATAATACTTTAATTATTTTTTGTCTCATTTAATTGAAAAATATTATAGGAGTCTGGAAATGGTATTCGCTCATTATAGTGAACCATAATATTGCCCACATTTCTGAAACGACTGTTTAACCGTTCTATGGGTGCATTTTAAATCTAGGCTTTTAACGGTGTTTGGGGCGTTTGCGACACCCCGAGCATATTATTTTACTTTAAGTCTATATATTACTTTATTAATTACCGTATATTACATTACCGGCATATGTATGTATCTTTCACCAGTAAAGGAAACGATTTAGCGTAAAATAAACGCTTACTTAATTTACCACATTTAATTTAACGGGTAATCCACTAGATATAGTATGATTTAAATAATAATATAATAATATGTTGGTAAACCACAACCGATAAATTTGATTTCAACGGTAATGCTAAACAAGCAAACACAAGTTTATGGGCAAAATGATAATGATCATTGAAAATTAAATAGTAATTATACGTAATGTAGGATATAATACACATATACTACTTTAGGTTTTACATAAAATGCGTTTAATATTTAATTAAGATGTTTCGTTTAAAAAAAACAATAAACTTTTTAAATTAAAATAATAATATGTATGTATTTTTTAAATATTGAATATTTGAAATAAATAAAATATATAAATATAACTTTTCAAAGCTTAATTATAATATAAAATTAATAAAACACATTTTTTTAAAATAATTATATTATAGTAATTTCTAATTAACATTTTGTATTAGTGGCTTGATAAAAAAGTTCTCAGCTAGTAAATAAAACTTTATACAACTGAATTGGTACTCGACTTTGGTTTCCATTAATATCATAGTAAAAAATTATTACATATTTATTTTCAATTTTTTAACAATGATTTTTGGCATGTAGTAAATATAATCCGAGTATAATTATATTTGCCACATGTTTTTTGATCATATTACTATATATTATAGAAATAATTATTGTATGCTCGTAACTTATAATTATATATATTTAACTGTACGTCATAATTACAAATTAAATAATATATAATTTTAGTAGAAAATATAATAAATTTTTACATTTTAATGTTGTTTATACCTATTAAATAATATTAAATATAATTATATAGTTTCATTTTATAAATTTTCGGTTTCTATATTGTTCTCTATTGGATTTTTGTTTTCATAAAGTTTCTTTTCGGTAGGTATTATTCTCTTTAAATTCTTACCTGAGATATACTTTTTTATATATATATAAATATTATGCGTGGCTATACAAACTGTTATAACTTATTTTAGCGTAATGCTATTTAATTATAGAAATGTTTTAATTTAATATATTTGCTGCTAAAATTACATATAATTAAAACGTTTGATTATGACATATGATTTATTATATATAATCATATGTTACGAATATACGAAAATTATAACAAAGAATAATCTTAAATAAGTAAAAACATGTGGCAATTCTAATTACACTCATATTATTAATATTATTGCAGGTTAAAAATCATTGTTAAAAATTTTAAATCAGAAAGTAATACATTCTTACAAAACTTATAGTGGCTGGAGATAAGCCAAAGGGTGGCTCATATTAAGCCACTTCAGCTGTTTCCTAATTTTTCCTAATGAAATACATAATAAAATTGGCAAGTTAGCCATTTTGACACTTATTCAATAGTATTCTGGACATGACATCAAATAATATAATGACTGACAAAATATATATGGCCCATATTATGGGATAAACATTATAATTATTTTCAGTGGTTTGTTGGGTAGGATTATGTATTTATTTATCCCATACATATTTTGGTATATTTAGCAATAGTTTTGGTTTGAGTTAGTTTCTGTTTAATAAGTACTATAACTGGTATTTATTTGTCAGTATGTAATGTTTTCATGTTATTAATTCTTTTATTTATTTCCTGTTAGTATTATCTCTCATTTCTTCAGATATAAATTATACAATATCAAATTATATATATAATAATATAAATATCATTACTGAGGAAATACATGCTATATTGAAGCTATATGATACAGTTAGAGGATTTATAATTTAATAGGTCTGACATACTGTCACTGAATAAGCACCACCATTTTCACTCAGCCATTTGTGGCTAAATTAACCATTTTAAACAAATAAATTTGATTATAAAACTTAATATATTGTTAAAGTAATTGTAAGTAAAGACATAATAATATAATTAATTTAAATTATCTATGAAAGTTAAAATTAATAATTGAGGTTTTAATAGCTGGGACATGTTATTGTTGATACTAAGCCTGTATTGGTCCAAATCACTGACAGTTTGAGATAGAAAACTCACATAATTTATTGATTTCACTTCTGTATAGTATGCATACACCTTTCCTTAACTTTTCTTAAATGGTTCTCTACATTATATAATATATACTCTGATTAATTATGTTGTGCCCCACATAAGTATCACCTTTCATCTCCCATCATCAAAAACATGTTGCTTTACATTTGAATAATGCATATTTAGCTACTTGTTTTACTAATGTTCTTGAAATGGAGAGGCCTGCAATTAAAGCATTTGAATCAGCTAAGCCTCTGGATGCAATAGGAGAATGAGATAGACCTGTAGTTTAGACAGGAAGATGAGATAGACCTTTAGTTGTAGCAGAAGGATGATATAGAACAGTGGTAGTTTCATATAAAATGTTGAATAATGGGCTATACATTCTGAATTTTTGTTTTAAACATAGTGCTACAAAGCAATATGGGCATGCAATAAAATATCTACTAAACAGCTAAGTATCCTTAAGGTTTCCACTTCTATTACACTGTAAAAAGAAGAACTGTCTAAAAGTGATTTGAGTTTGTTCTTCAAAACAATTCTTAAAGCCTGCTGATTTAAAGAGCAAATTCATGAAACTGATTGATGTTGCAACAAAAGGAACAGACATGTCTGCAGTTGGATCAGACAGAATCAGAGATGTGTGTAGTTAAAGCAGGAAGATCACAAATATGTGTAGTTGAAACAGGATGATTAGAAATGCATTTAATTTTAAGTTGGAGACTCAAAGATGTCATAGTTTAAGCAAGAGGGTCAGAGATTTCTGTAACCAAAGAAGGTGGATCGGGGATGTTTATATTTGAAGCAGGAAGATTGGAGATGCACATAGTTGAAGAAGGAGAATTGGGGATGTCTGTAGTAATTTTTTTCTATTAATTTATCACAAATAATTCTATATATTAAATAACAAGGTATATAACAATAACTACATGTTTTAGGGGCCAATATAACTGTGACACTACAATCAGTTCATTTTTCAATGCCAAAATATAACGGATAGAATCATATGATGAATGTCTCTTGTTTGAATTTATTAAAAATTATAATTATGGTCATTTTAAAATATTAAAGAATAGATTCTAATATTGACAACAATGGAACATGTTAGGTATTTACCCATGTACTGTAACTTCCTAATATTTTATCTGACAGACACATGCCTTACAAATGGTGAAAGAGCATTACATTTTAGTCAATAGATGAAAAAAGTATTTTGACAAAAAAAGTCTAATAATGAGCTTTTAATTTAAAATCCCAAAACACATGTGAGGTTTTGAGCTGACAATGACAATATATAAATATATTTATAATAAAAATTCTCATCATAATTTTGTATTTAAAATAATAAATTTATAAAAAATAATTATTTAGTCTGTAAATGTAAATATTTAGTCTATAAAACAACAAAACAAATTTTCACATTATTTTAAAAAGCTAATAAAAAAATTGTAATTTGTGGGTGCAATTAATATCATATAATAAAATCAAATATCAAGCAGGATGTTTTGTATATCAATCATCAACTGAAATTGTATTATAAGCAAGTTAATGAATAAAAATGATATGCAGGC
Organism: Coelogynopora nodosa; assembly: GCA_034780555.1. Lineage (NCBI taxonomy): Eukaryota > Metazoa > Platyhelminthes > Proseriata > Coelogynoporidae > Coelogynopora > Coelogynopora nodosa. Next base: position 16,556 of record JAUZND010042133.1, on the reverse strand, counting down.
ATTTGGAACAAACCATCTTGAAGCTGGATTTTTTTAAAACTACTTAGGGATAGTGAAACCATTGAAAGCAATAATCATGCTGTGTCCAAGACTCTCTGTCATCATTTGGATCACAAAAATGTTTACATCCAAAACTTGCTGGAGAACTCATCAGAATGTCATAAGTTTTCAGGCATATTGTAACAAATTATATATTGGACATCAATATCTGTTTAATAGATACTCAGAGATGGATCAAGGGCCCTGATTCTGTATTGGTGAGTAGTATATGAAGTGTGCACACTTTGATAAACCATGTGCACATTACAACATGCACACTATTGATAAACCATGGTCACTCATGTTTTTCATACCAAACAAACCCATTAAGGGTTGCTAACTCTCGACTAGTACAGCTGCTATCTAGGAATTTGGAGAGTCCAAGGGTAGGCTGAACATGTTCCAAGACAATACCCTTGGCATCTACAAACCAATATCTTAACCACTTAGCTGATATTATAATTATAATTCTTTAAATTTGCTGTATTTGTATTTTGAACACAAAATTTGAATATACATTTTAGTTTTGTACATATGATCTAATATTGCCAGCATATTGATTTTAATTTAAGTCATTTTGTTTACAGTCTTCTTTAAAATCATTGAATGGGCAGGTGTAGTATGATGACCTGCTATATATAACACACTTAAAGGATTGATTGGAACCATCAGGCAAAATCAGCTCACCAGATAGAAAAAAATAAATAAATCAGAAATAAAAATATATAAATCAAAAGAAAGGGTAACTATATAACAAAGAAAACTGACAATAATAAAACTGGAAAAACAAGAGTATAACTTTCTAGAAAAAGCTAAAAAAAACCAGCCAAAAGGGGACCAATACCAAAAGTGAAAGAAAATGAAAGAATTCCACCAAGTTATACTTGTTCTTATAACACAGGCCTAGGAAATGAGATGATGTTAAGTCATGCATGTAGTGGTTATATGTTAACTAAAGCCATTATCTAGGACACAAAAACGGACTGAAAGTAGAAGCTGGCTTAAAGAGATACAGTCGAAAATTAATAAAAAGCAGGACTTAGGACCCTCGTTGGTGGGTTTAACTGGTTTGCTAGTGTGCTACCATTACACTTCCCTTATTCAATAACTACTGATCAAGATGGTAAAAAATCATATAGGCCTCATGTAAGTTTACCAAACTATTAAAATTAAATTTAGAAATAAGACTATCAATACATTTATCCTAGTCAGTCTTGTATTTAGTATATGCAACATAGTGCCCACCTGAAATGGATGAACCAATGTAACAAATAACACCAATAAGAGAACAATTATTATTATTTAAATAAAGATTAGGTGGGCATAAGATGGAATGTCCAGTTTTACAGATTCTACCATACCTAGTAACAGTAAATATGTTAATAAGAATGGCTAGAAAATTAGGATGCTGGTAAATAACTGTCATTTTGGAATGAGAACTAATAATATTGCAGGATGGGCAGAGTTTAGTTAAAGAAGTATCTGATGGCCAATAGATAGAGTCTTGTATATTGAAAGAATTAATAGAGATATTATAAAAAGGTTCAAAGGCTCACAATCCTTTACTTCCAATTTGAAAGCAAACATAATAGTGCTGTATAAATATATTTTTTAAATATAAGTTTATTCTTAAGTTATTTAAAATTATGCATATATTTTATATATTTAAGATACCATTGGCATTATATTAATCTATTCAATACATGCATTGCCAATTCATTACATATTAGTATTATAGTGATTAATTTTAAACAAGGTTATAGATTATAAGGAATAAATCACTCATTATTTATAACTGTTAAATTTTTTCCAGATTATTACTAATATAATTTAGAATATTATGTTTTTTTTAATACTTTTATAAAACTATAATTATGTCTTAGTTTTATATTCCTTATTATTTGATTATACAGTGCCTGACAAAAGTTAAGAATCAACATTAAAAATTTGCATTTTTTAGGAATATTTCATTATTTTAAAAGATTAATTTAAAACACTTAATTAAATATTATAAATCGATAATTCCCAGGTATTGAACACTCATCTTGCCCTAATTAAATTGTTTTTCTTACTCATATCCTTGCTAAAGTGAATACACACATCCTATACATTGCGATAAGGAGGATATGGTGCGAGTCATCTCATGATAGGCGATATCTGAATGAAGGGGGCAGGCATGCAGCCTGTCTAGTATTGTGGAGTTCATTGTCTTATCTGTTTTGTAAATCTCTGATTGGTTGAAGAAAACTGGGTTCTAGGATTATCACTGCAGGGTCATTTTATTAATGCAGTGCGCACCTCATTTCACATTCATTCAGCATCAATCATTCCCAAGTGAGCACATTTAGCAGATGCAATGCGTGAATTGATTATTCAATTGTCCACGCATACAACAAAAATGCATAGAAAAATTGCTGAAAATCGATCATGTTTCCACATGTTCGAATTATGTTTACCTTTATATTTCATTTATCGATTAATAAGCAAGAATGTTAGTTTTAATTCTGAAATATAACTTGTTTTGATAAAAATAACTTTTATCTTATGTAAAAGATGTGGAATATTAAAAAAAAAACTGGGATTTATACAATTTAATTAAGTGTTTTAAATTAATCTCTTAAAATAATCAAATATTCCTAAAAATGCACATTTTTAATGTTGATGCTAAACTTTTGTCAGGCACTGTATATCAGGGTGGCCAGGGGTATGTGGAAATCACGTATATACGTGAATATATGTGAATTTGTCTTTATATACATGAATAAACGTGAATTTCTCTTTATATACATGAATATACGTGAATTTTGAACATAATAAACCAAGAAAAATATTGTATCCTTAAAATCTGCAATGCCTATATCTCATTTATAAAGGTTGTATTATTTCTATATTTTTTAATATATATTATATTTTCAGTGTATACAAAACAAATGTTATTATAATAAAAAAAATTGAAATATTGTTTATGATACATGTACCTTTTTGTAAATATTGCCAATGAACAATAATAGGGTACAATTTACTATATAACTACTGTCTTTTTTGTTTCTATTAATTGACTATATATATACGTGAATTTCAAACGATATACGTGATTTTTTTGAGTACCAAAAAAATATATATATAACAATTAATACCATATAAGGTAGCTAATACAATATATGAATTATTTTTATTTTATTAATTATTTACGGTATTTTATGGAAATATGTTTTCATATTTATATTTAGCTTATCTAGTTTCTTTTAATTTTGAAATAATAAGACATTTTCATTATATATTTTAGCATTATAACTTACAAATTATTATGTCATGCTAAGGTAAAATGCTGTATCTGCATATTTTGAGGAAACATGCAGAAACAAGCTTTGGCTTTATGTTAGTCATAGGCACAGATAGCAAGATAAATATGCTTATAAGTAACTAAATATGGTTAAAATATATTTTAATACATTTTTAAAAGTTCTATTACACTACATATTTAGAATCTGCATATAACTCAATTTTGACAAAAATGTAGATTAAGCATTTTACCTTACCTTTGATTGGCATATTTGATAGGAACATATTGGACCAATAGGAAACATTGGAGACACTGAATAATATTAAAAATTATTTCTCATGGTATCACACTAGCTCTGACCTGAACATCTGCATTTATGGTTTGCATATGATGACAAACCAGACCAAACCTATGCTTCATGTATTTAATGTCTATGTGTGCTATTTTCTAGTATGTACTAAGCTAGGCTAAACATTGTGAAAATGACCCATGTTTCTTAATGACAGATAAGGTTAGTAAAATATTTTTTACCCAATTGTCTATCTATCAAATTTATCTATCTGAGTACATAAAACAAAAGTAAAACATGAAAAGATTGCTAAGAAAATTCCAAGCCGTTAGATTGCTACTTAAATGCTTTCGATATCTTTGGACCACTTTGGTCATATGCTGATGGCATAGTGTTTTGTATTTTATGACAACATTGGTTACACCCCACTGTGAAATGGTTAAAGATTGACATTTTGTCAGCATACTTACATTTATATTTTGTGTGGTTAAGTTAGTTTTACCAATTTCTGTTAGCAAAATATAGGTAGTTTTGAATATTGTTATGACATTGCATGATAGTTAGCAACTGCTCTATATATAAAATTATGTGCATTACTATGATATTTAAAACTATTATACACTACTTACACTAGTTTTATGAATTGAAATTTTTTTAAATACAGAGATGTTGAAATAATTTTATATATAATTTAAACTATAGAAAGTTACTATGTATAAATATTTGTATACGTTTATAAACAATCTATGTGTGTAAAGATTAAATAAATTGTAAAAACGTAAAGTATAAACATATGTTTGTTCTATCCAATTAGATTTCATGTCAAGCTACACCCCACTCAATTCAATGCAGCCCAATCAAGGGGTGCCTACCTCCGGCCCCCCTTCTTCATCAATGGGACTTCCACATCAGGACTTCATGGACATCTCCATGATGCCAATGGACAAAAGTCAGCAAACCACCATGTGGCAGCAGAACCAGTATCTTACAGATTCCGGTATACATTCTGCAATGGGTACCCATACTCCTAGTGTAAGCAGTAAACAAGGCCCCGAGGACATGGATCATGACGATATCTTTCTGCCTGGTCAGAAGCAGTCACAGCAGCTCTCCAATGGACCGATGTCTGTATTTCAGCCAGACATGTGCTTGATGTCGCCCGGAACCCCCGGTGGAGGGAGCTGTGTCCTGGGTGGGGAAGGGATGGCTGACGGCGGTGCAATGCTGCCCAATCCCAGCAATGGTTCCGCTAGCTGTAATGGCGCCTCTGAAATTGACACCCAGGTGGCAGCTACTGCTATTCCCGATCTGGTCAAGTTGATTAAGGATGAGGACGATCAGGTGATCATCAATCAAGCTGCCATGATGGTCTACCAGCTGAGCAAGTCAGACGCTATTGATGCTCTCATAGCGTCTGGCGAAATGTTGGAATGCATTATCTGTGCTCTCGATCGTACTCAAGACCCTGAAACCGTCCGTTTTCTAGCCGGTACCATGTACAATATGTCACAGAAGAAGAGTGGATTGGAGGCAATTTTCGCAGCCCGGTGTGTCCCCTGTTTAGTCTCCCTTCTCAACTCGTCTATTGAATCTGTCCTTTTTTACGCCATAACCACACTACACAATCTTTTGCTGCACCAAGATGGGGCAAAACTTGTGGTTCGCCAAAGTGGGTGCATTCAAAAAATGGTGACACTACTCCAGAAAAACAACATCAAATTTTTGGCAATTTGCACGGACTGTCTCCAGATCTTGGCTTACAGTCACCAGGAGAGTAAGCTAGCTATTCTTGCCAGTGGTGGTCCTAAGGAGCTGGTGCGCATTCTCAGTACATATCAGTATGAAAAGCTGCTTTGGACGACAACACGAGTGCTTAAGGTGCTCAGTGTTTGTCCCAGCAACAAGCCAGCAATCATTGATGCCGGGGGTATGGAGGCGCTGGCGGGACACCTGCACCAGCCCAGTCCCCGTCTGGTACATAACTGTCTGTGGACGTTGCGCAATCTCTCAGATGCGGCCACCAAGCTGGACAATCTGTACAATTTACTCCAGGCGTTGGTGCAACTTCTGAGTAGCACGGAGATGAATACTATTACCTGCTCTGCTGGCATTTTGTCAAATCTCACCTGCAACAATCAGAAGAACAAACTTATGGTCTGCAAGGTAAATTTGTTGCTCTTTATAATTTTACTTTTGTTTTTATGTTTCCCCTTTGAATATTAATCATCATAGAACATATTAAATTAAATTGAAACCGTCTTTAACGATGCATTATTATGTATGTTATGATTCAATTATATATTTCACTGCAATGCGGTGTGCGCAATTAAGCAGTGTTTCATCCTGTTATTTGTCTTGCTTGTTTGTTTTGTTAACTGCGTGAATAATTTTTTTAAATTGTAGGGTTTGCTATTTTCTTAATAAATATAGGTAACTTCATGTGTACATATCGATCATAACCTTGCATGATCCGTCATACTAATTATAGGCCTACATCAATTTTTAAGCCTAAAAACTATTTCAGAGGGTGTATGCTTAGTGATTTGTTTTATAAATATATGTCGAATTCTAATCAACATAGATATTTCTCTTAATGGTGTATTATATTTCCTATTTTTCAATTAGGGTTATTTGGTTTGAAGGAAAGAATGTACATTTTGCCTCCTAAAACAGATTATTTCGGTATTTCAGATAGTCATCATTAGGAAGGAATGTGCGCAAATTAACTGCCACATAGTAATTGATGCTGATTCTAGCCACTGCCCGATCTACCTATAAAGTCGGTTGGTAGGAGGAAAGTGTGTGTTTCGCTAGTATGTATATGTATTATGCTTTAACTATAGTCAATATGTAACAGGCGGCGATACAACTACTACCGTTGTCTAACTGACATTAACTGGTGACTATGATGGAAGATAGATAGTAAGCTGTGTGTGTTGATTTCTGCTGACTGGAGAGTTGGTTAGATTTGTAGGGGGTTGATGCTTCTATGTGCAACTACATCATTATCGATTATATATGTGGATGGTGCTGCACGTAACATTATTAGTTTAGTACGTTAGGTACTTACTATACACCTCTTTCGTTTCTGTACGTCAAGTGCATTAAGAATAGATAGGAGGGATTTCTCGTGTTGACGGCCTGTCAATAAATTACATTGCTAGCTTGCTCTACTTGACTTGATTGACAGATGAAAGAGACTGCTTGATAACAAGCTGCTTACGGGACTGGAACACTGCCTTTTTTATCTTCGCCTTTTCTTAGCTGTCACATCTTTTACAAACCTGTCAATCTGATTTGATCAGTGAACAGAAGAAAATTGTTTGTAGTGTCCCTGTGTATAATTTATTGCTTTAAAACTTGATAAAACTTTAGTTTAGTTTTCTCATCTGTCAAACTTTATTTCCTGCTAATGAGATTGATTGATAGCAGTATGCAATATTGTCACATTTGTCTCAGTTTTTTTGTGATATTATTTGTTTCTAACTCTTTTTATGAAGAATTATTCGACGATACTAATTCAACTAAAAAGTTGTAAAATTATGATTTATGTTTGCGTTAATATTTTTACCCTCATGTATTATAATATTTAGCAGAAGTCTTTCTAGTGAAGATTTTTTAAATCGAATTACATAAAATATTAATTAGTGGTTTTATTGTTACTGCTCGTATAATGAACAGTTAATGTTCCTTTTTTGTCACTGCAGTGCTTTATTGTATAGCATATCATCAACAGTGATTTTTTAATTCATTGTCTTAACTCATTGATTTATATTTAGTGTCGATTATTATCAGGCATGAGATTCTTTGGGCTTTTTCGAACTGAAAAGGTCATTTGTGTAATTGAATTCGTTGAAAACTATAATAAAGCTTATATGGGCTGGGGTACTAAATATAGTGCATCTAGTGAAATTATGTTGTATGTACACATGCGCATGTATATAATATGTCGTGGACCAATTAGCAATCAGTCGGACCACATGAAATATACCAAAAAATTGGTACCGACCAAATACAATTTTTTATATATTTCGGCCAGATCAAATACGAATTATTTATTTTTTTCAGTATGTTTTGTCTGTCCATATTCGAATTTTATTATTATAATTATTATTTTGTCTGAACCAAATCTATTGTATTTAGTCCGTATCAATTTAAACTTTATGTTTTATTCATCCGTAACAGAAAGAATTTTTGTTTTTAATTTGGTTTGGTTTTATTTAGTCCGGACCAAATAGAAATTCATATTTATTTTGTCTGGACTATATTTAAATTCAATATGTTTCGTTTGGACCAGTACAAGACAGAATTTATCAGAAACAATAAAGAATTTATATTGGCTGTATATATATTTTTTTAATTTAAAAAATTGTAAATAATTTATACCTGTAATGATTAACTTTATTAAAATATATGTTATTGTTATTTTTTAGTGTAAATTATATTTTATTGGGTCCGAACTGATAAATAAGCAATTTGTCTAAAAATGTTTATTTGGTCCACGGCACTCATACTATTTAGATGCCTTCTAAGTTGTAAAACCTAAACATGTGCCGATTATATGATAAGCTCAAGGCGTATCATACCATTAAGAAGATTGTGATATTTCAGACTTATTTTGCTGTTCACTCTCATGTCTGTATTATGTAATTTTTTCAATAATCGATCACAGATGGAAAATAAAAATGGAACTTTATTTATTATGGAACATCATTAATTTTTCACTTTATTTTTTATAATTGTTTTTATCTTTTATTATACCTTAATGAAGTAAACTATTGCGTATGTTGTACTTAATATTTAACTTAAGATCCTTTTTCGATACTATCCCATTTTTTGATAATTGAAAAATTAGTTTTTAATTTATAAAACGTATCTCATCAGAAAGTTATAGAATAGATGGATTTAAAAGTCCAGTTTAAGGTAATGGATATAAATAATATACAATGATCATATATAAGAATAAACAAAGTAGAACAACCGTTTTCATCTTTGTACACCCAGCGGGAAAGTAGATCAAGGAGTAAAAAAGGCAAGCTCTTGGGTCTATGCATTTTTGATTACTACATGTATCATAGATAATATATATGCATCTCTTCAGAATCATCTATGAGCTTCTTCATTTCTATGGTCAAATGGCTGCCATTTTCAAATTAAAATCGCTTATAACTAATAAATGGATGTGTTTGGTATTTATAATTTAGGTGTGTTATTTTGGTTTAAATATAGATTTAACGTCCGTAAATTGAAAGATTTTTAACATACAACGATTCAAGAGTTGCTTCTAAATAAGTGTCTTTCTCTCTCTCTCTCCACGACCCGTAGATGGGCGGTATCGAGGCCCTGGTGCGCACCCTCAGTCAGGCCGGAGACCGCGAGGAGATCCTCGACCCCTGCATCTGTGCCCTACGTCATGTGACCAGTCGGCACGAGGAGGCTGAGAATGCCCAGAAGTGTGTCCGCCTGGTCAACGGCTTGCCGACGGTGATTCGTGTGCTGCAGCAGTGTTGCTCGAGTGGTCAGGGCAGTTGGTCCTTGATCAAGGCGGTTGTGGGACTTCTTCGAAATCTGGCCCTGTGTAAAGACAATCATCCCGCGATGAGGGAGCGAGGCTTGGTGCCAAGTCTCGTGTCGCTGCTGTGCAGAGCGCATCATGAGATTAATGCAAAGGTCGGTTGCATTACTTTTCATATTTACAAACACCGATTTTGTGCGTCATGACAGATATACTTGATATATATACATGATATACTAAAAAATGATTGAAATACGTTTGATACTGCTCGAATTACGTGTCTTACCAACATGACGACATTCTAAAATTGATAGTAGTATTAGATTGCAATGACCTTGTAACCGCTTTTAATATAATTTTTATCTAGCAAATAAAAAATACTGAGAGTTCCGAATTTTTACAATTGCAATCGAAGCCGAAGATGGTGGTGTGGATAATACTTAGAGTTTCTGTTTTAATAATGTTTCATTTACCTCTGATGTTCAGCTATCAGTTTTATAAACTGCCGCACTTTGCGTGTTTAATAACATATTATTATGAAATAATAAATTACATGTTGTACTTTACTATCTATTAAAAAATTCACTTGTATCTATTTGATTGCATTCGGAGATGATTGTCGGATTTCTATTCAGTTAGCGATGTTTTTGTTATGACTAACATGATGGAATGGTTTATCACATTTGAAAGTATTCAAATTAATGTTTGAGATATTTTATATATCTTGTTAATTAATTTTACTGAGCGTCTTTTTATTATCACTTTTATAGTAGTTATTTTTATCTACGGAATAGATTGTTATAACGTCAGTATATTTAAAGAAAGCCTGTTTTGTTATTGAGCTTATGGATAAAAAGTATTCCCCATATTACTGGGTGCAAGCAAGAAGGTAGCAAGCCACGTTAGTTAGTATATCGGTATTATTAATATTATGGTGTCCATATCCTATAACTAGGCAAGCAAACAGGCACACAGTATAAGTAAGCCGCGCCGGTGTGAGGATATTATCCTCCCAACAAGGCGAAAGTAAGGGAGAAGAAATAGATCGATACTGATGGCTGGTTGGAAGAGAATGCAAGTGACTTGCCTGTGAGTAGGCGGTATAGTGCTTCCTTAGGTTTAGTGCTGTGCTAGCAAGATGAGGGGGGAGTTGTGGCAACTTGTCACAGAGAAAGAGAGAGAGATAGTTTGCTAGAAATCCCAGAAGAGTATGAATCATAGGAGTCCCTATCTCTATCCGCCATTCCTATTTTTATTTTGCCCGCTTTTCTTTCTCCCCTCGTGATAGGGATGAACCACCGCTGGTTTTTTTCCCCATATTTTCCGTATTTGAAAGTGAAACTGTTTGTGTGTGTGTATGATACTAGTGGTTTGTTTAGTTGAGGTAATATATTATTAGTGTGTGCATCTGTCCAGGTTACATCAACCCATACTCCTACGGAAGGCAGCACAGGCTCAAGCAGTTGCACTAAAGTGCGCGCGCAGTGGAAGATGCTTCCCTCTCTCCCCCCCCATTTTCCATCCTAAGTCACATCTGTAATATATTATAAAGAGTGAAAAACACACCTACACTCACTCTAAAATTGACTTGATTAGTCATTGATTCCCTCTGAAAGTCAGTCAAGTCAGTCGTCATGTGCCAGCAGCCTGCACGACCTGAGGCCTGCGAGGTTGTTATCGCAAGATTCTTTCTCGGTGATCGATTTCCTGCTACACACAACACCATATGGTTGATTGCGTTGTGTTGTTGTATTGTGATATGATTGAATATATGTAGGGCTTAGAATGCGGTTACTTAGTTTTAATATAGTAATAACACTAGATAGTAAATCATGGATCACACCAATTCACACGACACTGAAATATTTATCTCTGTTATACTGTCGGTTGATTGGATTTTACCGCCGTAAATTATAATTGAATAATGTAGATCTTCTTGTTTGGCGGTTACATCTCTCGACATAGTGGAATGCATTTTTTATATTATGACCGCTAAATTATTATTATCCTAGTTGAATTCTTTCTCTTGGCAATACAATAATTTATAATGGGATGTATTCATTACTATGATGCATCCGAAAATATATTTAAACATCACTGTTTACTAATTTAATTTAAATGTAATTACTATTTCTAACTGGATTACTACATAAATTGCTGCCAGATCAATAATTGCAATAGTTATATATCGATATGGTATATTATCTAACATTAACGCCCTTATACATTTTTAGAAAATATTTATGTTATCGATTTATAGTAGGTTTTTGCTCTATGTGCATTAGTAGTGGTTATTTATACGTATTGTAAATACATTTATACTATTTTTGAACAACGTTGTATAATATATATATATAAATTTTGAGGTCCAACATTTGTCCAAGTTTCCCAAAAATACTATGATAAATAATATCGTCAACAATTCTAAACATCGAGAAAATAGAGGGCGACAATTAATGAAAAAGTTACACATACATGATCCTTCGATTGATCTATACTATAATTGGTTCATTATATAATTGATTTATGATGATTTTTATATGTGGACATTATTACAGTCTTTATCCGGCTTCATGCTTCAAGCAATTATGTGCAATATGAGTTGTTTGCTCTTGTTGCAGCAGGCGAGCTCTGGAGCCGGCATGCCCACAGCAGCCACCGTGGTGGGAGGGGTACGTCTTGAGGAGGTTGTCGAGGGGGCCTGTGGTGCCCTACACATGCTCGCTCGTGAGCCGACCACTCGTCTTCTGCTCATCAGGGGGGTGTCTTCCCCCGGGGGGGCTAAGCTGCTGCCCACCGGCCTCATCACCTGTATTCAGCTGCTCTACTCTCCACACGAGGCCATCCAGGTGCGCCCCACTCTCTCTCTCGTCATGAGTCGTCTAGTGTCATGTGCTGTATTTATTTATTGATTGTGGTACACAAAAATGAGGATTTCAGTGGAATAAATCACTGATATACTTACTATAATCCTCATGAAATGCATTTATTCTATCCTGTAAAATAATTAATTATTAATAATACTGTACAATTAATTCTGTTTCTAAAATTAGGCAATTAAAATCTCGATTGTTAATGTGCTGTGAAGCAGGTAAACATTAGCAAAACTGTGAAGTGAAGACGAGTTGATTGAAATGTCACTCTGCGACCCAAAATGTGGTGACAGTATCATTAACAAACCGATTATAATTACATACTTAGTTTGTATTAATTACAGTAGAAGATGATGTGATTAGAATCAAACTTTGAGTTCTCCATAGATTAGTTGGATATATCACAGTAGTATTTGAGATATTGAAGGAAATAGCGATCATAGGCACTTTTTACAATAAATGTAATGTGTCCATGAAATGTAGCCAGGGCTGCACTAACTTAAAATACCTAAATTGAAGTGTTGTCAGCACAGTGTAGCTAACGCCGTGTCCTCCCGCTTCTCTTCAGCGGACAGCGGCGGGCATCCTCCTGGAGCTGGTGCAGGAACGAGAAGGTCTCGAAGTAGTGGCCAACACCCCAAACGCGACTCACCGGCTGAGTGAATTGGTCCACTCGAGGAACGAGGGCATTTCAACGTACGCTACCGCCGTCATGATCCGCGTGTCAGAGGAGAGGAAGGTCGGCGGCGGTGGTGGGATGAGGATGACTCAGCAGCCCCAATCGATGCCGCCACAGATGCAGATTCAGCAGCAACCAGTTGTGCAGCAGCAGTCGTTGAGTGCAATGTTGGGCCCGCCACCCGGGGGTCCTGGTGTTGACTACATGCAACCACAGCATCATTATCAGGGTGAGCTTCAGTGGATGTCTTAATTACAATCCAGACAATCTCTAACTCACACTTAGTAGTAAGTTAATGTCGATTCCGTATCATTGATGTAATGTCCCCCCTCCTTTCCCTACTACAGACACGAGTGGTTACTCCGGCTATTGGGTCCCCGCTGACCAACATCCCCACCACCAACATCAACACCAGTCCCACCATCCGCACCAGGCCGGTGCACACAACCAGTACTCCATGGATACCAGCGGGTACACCAGTCCTGGAGATCCGCTGATAGGGGGGGACTTCATGGCGGGACTCTCCTCTACTCCACCGCTCCAGGGACAGGTTGGACCTCCGGGTGACTGGTTCCACACTGGTTGACACCATCCTGACACTCATCATTGTACATTATCTCTCTCTACTCGTGACTTTGATACCTTTTATAGTGCACTGCAGCCTCGTCCCCTCCCTTACCTACCTACTGGTGTTCATTCTGGTGTGCAGACAAGGTTGAAGGCTTCTATCAGAGCATGATTAGGACTGCACCTCTTCTACTAAATTTGTCTTTGTTCATCATTACTTGTAGTTGAAGCCTGTAGAACGAGAAAAGACTAACTTACAATATTATAATAGTTTTGTTTCAGTTTACGCATTACTAATAATAATTGCAGTTCACAAATTAAGTTATCCAGTTAATCATTCTGCAGGCTTCTTAATAAGGTGAAAATAGTGTCCTTTTAACAGAACATATACACTTTTAAGACGATGTTTTCGGTGACTAAAAAACCACTTCTTTATCAGACAATATTTTGTTTCAAAACTCTTCGGAACATTTTAAGAAGTAAGAAAAAAGTGAAATAATTTTTTTTAACAATATTGTTTATATGCAATTTTATTACAATGAATTCACTATGCTATAGATTTTCTTACTTTGTTTTGTAATCAATATTAACAATCCTTTAAAATAACCAGAATATATAAGTATTACGCTAAACTTCATGTTTGGGTCCTTGGTTATTTACCATCGCACTCTGAAACTCTTGCTGATGACTTGAAGACATCTCAGCAGAAGAAGCGCGGGCACCCAGTTTATTTGGAACCCCAAATCCAATCTCTATTTTACACACTACGCCATGGAATGAATCCCGGCATCCTATCAGCCTAGTATCAGCTATAGTGATAGTTCGTACGCTGTAGGGTTCATAGTTTTCGTTGTTCGATCGGTCACACTTTACGGTGAATCAATCCATCCACTAACTGACTCGTGTCACACAAACACACCTCACTTTTCGTTCCCTTTCGTTGTGTCACCGTCACGGTGACGTTGTTGTGTACACGGAGCTCCCTCTGTCTGTCACAATTTCTCCATTTTTTGTTCGTTGTGTGCGGAATCTGTACATCAATGTGAAAAAGATTAATGTTGTTTCGCTCCTCTTCTTTTTCTCAGTATTAGGTTCTGTGTTGCATACTTTTGTGACTGTGAGCGCCTTTTATTCCTGTGACCTTGACCGAGTTAGTTGGTTGACCTAGATCCTACTTCTTGCCTTTTGTTTCGACTTGACGTCATTGACTATGACAGCTGTTTGTTAGCTTATGACCCATCTTTCTGACACCCACCACTCTTTTATGGATTATACACTACCACTATGATATTGTAACTGATTATTATTTTATCTTTTGTCTTCTCGACCTTCCCTCCTCCCCGTGTTTTTCTATAGCGACGAGTGTGAGTGTGGTTTGATATTATGTAGCTGTTATTGTCCTTAGATGTATCCTACATGCATGCAGCCATTATTGTATTTATTTTATTACTTCTATTATTCTATGTTTACACACATTTACACACAAATAACGCTACAGGTTCGTTTACGACCTATTCCATTCTTGTGTACTTTGTTTATATCATATTTACTTACCGTGTTAATGGTAATTGGCTAACAAGTACAGTGGCGCTTGTTTTGTCATATTCTCAACACGTATACTCGGCTGCAATTGAACCTTACTTTGCTGTGTCTTTAGACGCAGTTACACACACAACTTTTTTTTGTAAATATCATGTCATGTTATTTAAAACTTTTAATATTGTTTTTAAGGTCATCTCATTATCTATAATATTAATCCTGCTTGCTTTTATGAAGACGCGTGCAGCTTCCTAATCCACTGCCAGCAGCGCTTCAATCAACATTACTTGCAGACTATGTATTAGATTAATAATGTATGTACCTTGACTCTAATAGTATGTCGTTTATTTGTGTTTTACAAGGTGGGTTATGAATAATAAACCTACTGATGAAAAAAGAATAGTAACTATTAATTGTATTTTTAATGGCCGTGTTTAACCTATTTGTAGGTCCCAATTGAGTGAAGTATATGGCTTCGTTATATTAATTTCTGGGATATGTTGCAGTTTTGAATGTATTTTCACAAATGTTTATCTGAAGTGATATACTACTACAGTAGTGAAATATTATGTAAATTAATGTTAAAGTTTAACAATAATTCATAGTTAAACATATTTAAAAAAGCTTCAGACACTGAAAATAACATATCCTTATTGATTCGTAGATTGGATACTTCAACAAAAAATAGTTTCAATTTTTCTGTTATTATTGGTCCCAAATCTAGTTATTAGACAATTATTCCTTCCAGCAGACTTTTTTTTAATCTTATGTCAACAAAAGATGTATAACATTCTGTTGACATATCTCGTACATCTATAGTCAATATATATGCTTAGAATGTATATAATTGAAACTATTTGCAAATTAACACGCAAGGTAGCGTACATGCTTAAAAGATCGGAAAGAACTAATATTTATTTTGGACTGAATGATAATAACTGATGTCGTATTGACCTAGTCACAAATCGAAGATTGATTCAAAATTAAATGAATTTTGAACCTATCTAAGCGAAACGTGGTCTAATTTATTTTTTAAATTTAAGTTACATCACATAATTATTCTATTTAATAGAAATTTGTATACATGAAGAGTATCCAAATAATTAAATAACGAAAAAAGATAACAAAAAATAGATAATATAAGTAATTTAGTCAGTGTAATACATATATACTGTCAACCAATAATATATTTCACAATATACAGTTTTTATATTTCAGTTAATATTATCGTTCTAGAAATTCAATTTTAATACTCGACGCTGAATTTAGCGTATGCCTCATATTGAATTAAAGTTGTTTTCACTTTACAGTGCATTACTATTACTTGCGAATTTTATTTCGTATCTAATTTTTTTGTATAGAGACAGTCTATAGGGTCTATATAAGTTTATAATAATTAGCTGAAAAGTTTAGATAAAAAAGCATCGACATATACATTATATGTTTTTAACTTTGAGATGCATAACATTGCAACAAACTTTTCACTGCTAAAAGATACAATTTCTTTGTTTATTGTCAGGGGAGGATATCAAATTTTTGATGAAGGTAGTTTAACTTTTTAAAAATGCACTTTTTATTGTAAACATTAAAAAAGGAACATTTATGTCACACTTTTAAGTAGATGGTTGGAACTATTTTTATAATTCATCTTGTTGTTCAATGTAATGAATCTATGAATTTTTCAATGTATGAATCATTGTAAACATTAAAAAAGGAACATTTATGTCACACTTTTAAGTAGATGGTTGGAACTATTTTTATAATTCATCTTG
>JAUZND010042122.1:0-20804 GCA_034780555.1 Coelogynopora nodosa | reverse complement strand
AGTCAGTGTCAGTCAAAGTCAGTGTCAGTCAAAGTCAGTGTCAGTCAAAGTCAGTGTCAGTCAAAGTCAGTGTCAGTCAAAGTCAGTGTCAGTCAAAGTCAGTGTCAGTCAAAGTCAGTGTCAGTCAAAGTCAGTGTCAGTCAAAGTCAGTGTCAGTGTTAGAATATTAGTGTTACTACTCTCTCTTCGATAGGAATGAAATCTTAAAAATATGTTGCTCAATGAAGGGTTTATAATTAAAAGAAGTATCTTTTTAACGAAATGTTCACTTTTTTTCATCCTAGTGCGTATATAATTTTTGGTATCAAATTCAGATGTAGATGTTTCTTAATCAGTTTCACTTAATGTTCTCTGTGGCAAGGTGAGGATTCCATCATGAAAAAAGTGGGATTGTATATGCGATATTTTTTTCAATTTTTACTTCCATAAAATAGATATCATTATATTTACAATATTCCGCTCTAATATCAGTCAATCATGGATATATATAAAAAATATATAATATGTTAAGTTATTAAAATTGTTTATAATTTATTTCAGTAATTGCACTTCACCACAAAGCATTGATAGCACAATTAAAATCAAATTATATCAATTATTAATAGTAATTGCTTGCAGATAATTAAAAACAATAATTAAATTTTAAGTGAGTCGCTATAATGATTTCTACATATTTGTTTTTATGATTGACTCTAATAAATAAAAAATATAAACTAATGAATTAAACTAGTAACATCTTATATTTTGTATTCATGTACATATTCATTTAAATTTATAGTGATTGTGAATTAGATTCTTTACTATATATTTACAAACTGTATGCCTATATTTGATAAAATTCGACTATATCTCGGAATAAATGGTAAACTTTACCTTATTAACTTCTGCGGTGGACGAATTTATTTTAAAATTCATTAATTCGGTACAAGATAAAATGTTGAGGTCACTTAACGATGATATCAGTTAGTTCATCTTACAGTTGCGCCAAAATATCAAAATAGTGGTACTTTTATCATCAGTTGGATCAGACAGAATTGCAGAGAATTCATCATGTGACACGGATAAATATTCAGCTTACAGTACTTTTAGTAACTTACCTAAACCAGTCTTAATGAGAGATTACATTATCATACATTCCTTAAAACTGACTGCCGTAAGCTATTAGTCCATGCGAAAGTAGCAAATATTATATTTTATTAATAATTTGAATTATAAAACTCGACACATAAAACGACATGAATTTCAGATTTTAAAAAATATGCCAAAATCAAAATAAGTAAATTTTGTACTTGAATTTGGCGCTTGCGAAATTTTTAGATTTATGACTCATTAAAAGTATGCCTAGAATGACCGAAAAAATAAAACTACAAATTTTTACTTAAATATTAACTAAAATTCCTAATTCAATTCGAAATATTTCAAGAGTCCTTTATAGGATAGATTCACCGAATTGTTCCGTTTGTATACGTGTGTGTGGGCGCGCGATGTCAGCACTCGAAAAAAATCCATAGCGCTACGAGCGAGTTTCTGATTTATTGTTTTAATGCTGATAGGATCAAGAGGTGCACACTCTTTCCCTGATCAAACGCAAAAGTATATTGAAACCTCGGTGAACTTAGCGATGTCTCGAGAGATTTGGAGGATTTAATGGTTCACCGGAGTCCCATGAGTGGATATATTTTGCAATGCAAGTTTTTTTTGCTATTCCATCTTGCTCTCCGCCTGTGCGTATGTTTACTATTGGAATAAAATATTCGGTTTTGTTTGGTTAAAAAATCTATATGAAACAAATATATCTGGGTTGAGTTCGTTTTAATAGTGTGATGTGAATTCGTCATATTTGTGGCTGTTTTAAAACATTGCTTTTTTAGGTCAGCAGAAAAGTGTGTTGCAAAAGTTTCGGTTATATTGATGACAATAAAAATTTGTGAGCATGATTCACTCACTAAATATTAATAATTGTACTTTATTCGTTTGTTACCTCACGGAAAATAAAACAGCTATAATATGTACTGTGAAGATGAAATATGGTAATTGCAATGTATAATTAATTTTAAATGATTATTAGGAAAATTAGAATAAGTTAATGACAATGTTTTATTATATAGAGAAAAATAGTGATGTGTTCTTTAATCATAGTTTAAATTGATAGACTATCTGTATTTTACTTCTACAACTAATGCTTTGTCAATCAATGTAAAACAAAAAGTGTTAAAGAAATATTTATTATAGGCCTATATAGTTAATAAATACATATTTCAATATATATTATTATTAATAAAGTAATTTAAAATAGCCGAATAACACCACACAGTTTTGATTAACTAATATGTAAAATAGTGATCAAATTAAATAAAGCAAAAAGAAAATGTCGTTGAAAAAGCACTTTTAGCTTATTTATTAAGCCTTCTTCAGTTTCAATATTTCATGTAAATAATTTACATAAATAATGTAGAATAACTGTCCAAGTGAATCTAATAAAAATTATTACGTATCAATTACCAATCGTACAAATATTGATTTAAAATTAAGCATTTAAATTTAAAAACATATAAAGTAATTCAAAATATTATCAATCAAAATCATAGATTCATTTAATCAAATTTATATGTTTTTAAATTTAATTGTTTATCTTAAGTCAAAATTTGTACGATTGGAAATTGATACGGTACGCATTAATCATAATTATTTGTATTACATTCAATTAGATATTTATTCTACATTATTTATGTAAATTATTTACATGAAATATAAAAACTGAGTAGGTATATATACATAAATAAGCCGAGAGCACTTTTTCAACTACATTTCCTTTTTACTTTCTTAAAATTGATCACATTATTATTCATATACATATATATATATATAATGCTACATTTTTTTACTCTTACTTGCAGGAAGCTTCAGATGTGTAACTCAAAGATTTTAGCTAAATGTAATGTTACAAATAACTATACTACATTTATATATTCAAACTGTTAACAATTTTAATTAAAGAATACAATTATTAAGAAAGAGTTTTAATTTAAAAAAAAAAATTCTTTCAATATTTAAAAAAATTCTTTCAATATTTAAAAAAATACTATTATAATTACATTATCTAAAATTGTTCCGTAATATACAGTTGATATTATTTTATTATTATTATTTGTTATTTATTTCCAAAGCAACGATTCTCATAATAGATATATAACTATAGCTAAATATTTTAATATCGAAAATAAAACATGAACAATTTGAAATTTGAAAACATAATAAATTCATTGGCTTAGGATATAATTTGTTTTAAAATCAATATTATGACAAAGATTTTTTAAAAATTTTAATCTGAGAACAGTTTACAATTGTTTTGGAGTAAATTTATTTCTAAACTAGTAAAGTACTAACTTATAAAAAAATTAAAAAATTAAATAATGAAGAATTTTTTTTAAAAGAAGCAATTAAATTGTGTTATATACTACTGCATTGATAACTTATACTGTAGTGAAATATTTAAACAAGTCTGCAGCAGGAGATGTAAAAAATTGGTAAGTTATATTGTTTTTAAATTTAAAAAGTTTTATAACTATGATATTGTCCAAAAACCCATGCAGCCCCTTCTCGAACTTGTATTTGTATAATATGAACTGTATTTTAAAAGTATTGTGACCACAGTATTTATAAAATGGAGAATTTATATCGATTCAAGAACCATTGAATTGATAATTAAATACCAATATCGTAAATAATTTTCTTACCTTCTATATAGTAGGTTACACTATTGCACTTTTAAAATAAAGTGGTGGTTTACATTTAGTTGCAGTCCACATAAATTCATTTACATTCTCTTACGACCCTATTTACATCGAGAATATCTCGTGTGACGAATCCTAAATCTATGTTTACTATACAGGTGCTCCTATCTCTGCTAAACAGAAAAGGGGAATACACACACAACATACAAACTAACTGAGCTTTTCAATAATAATATTCATCTCGAAGAAAGTCGTGAGTTCTAAACACACTGACCAATTTACAGACGATACTAACAAGGTGTCTGAAGCTGGTTCTATTTCTTGTTTTGATACAGGAAAATACTTGTCATTATAGAAAATATCGGTGTATATATTAACCTATAGTGTTCTCGCCAAGGGATAATAAGACTACATAAAAAATGTAGTCTGACAAATGTTTGGCGACACTTAGACTTATGATTTTTTAAGCGATGCAAAATGTTGAAAATTGTGTGATGAGACAAGTGTGAGAGGTACTAGAGCGATACACAAGAGATAGAAAAAAGAGAAATTATTTCTGTACGGGAAACAGAATGAGAGTGAAGAAGACGAATGATATCATCGGATATCGGCTTAGCCTAGAAAATGAGAAGGTGAGCGAAGGATTTTATTCACTCACTGTATATAGACTATATTATGTTTGTATTCTGCGAAACATTCCTGCAGAAGCATTCCCTTCCCTTCCCTTCCCTATAGCTCGCTCTGTCATCGTCGGGGAGACATGAGGTGAAGGACGCAGCGAGATGCGAGGCATCCCTGGATGGTGAAAGAAAAGACAGGCGTTGGCAGTTACCTAATTGTTGCAAAAAATAATTCAAATTATATATACAATATTGCATTCTTTCTCCCCAGCACAGTCGAGGATTATTAAAGTTTGATGATGCGCGCATATCCAAAAATTAGGTTTTTGTACAATTTTGTTATTTAGAATCAGCCTGTGGCCTGGATATGGTAGATAATATTAGGTACTAATAAAAAAATAGTAATTTTAGGGTAATATAATTTTAATATCTTTTTTACAAATACCTAATATGAAGTCGGTTTTAATAATCAAATGTGTAATTTAAATGAGTTTTTTAAGTAAGAAAATCAATTAAACACAACAAAAATAATAAACCATTAGGGTGCTTTATACGTTTGTTTGAATATTTTACATAAAATAATTCGAAGTTTGTGGAGGATTTCAGAGAGATAAATATAAATAAAAACCGAAACGTATATGCAATACAAAAAATGAGTAAAAATACAACACTTCCAGAGTAAAGTTATCTCCTGCAATACGTTTGAAACTAAACAAGCTAAACACCAATATATTAACATAAACTATACTGTACATTAATACCGAGCAATAATTATTATTCAGGGGAAATTAAAATTAATTTGAAAGTGAAACTGAAACTGATATATTTAATACTTTAAATTAATTGAAACACAACGGAAGCTATATGTTTAATTACATAATTACACCATTTAACCATATCCCACCTAAGCAGTGAATCCTATCTTCAAGTGAAAGAGGTAGACATCCGCTCTCACTCCTCCACTTGGAAACATATTTTCAATCGTTTTCATATGATTACAGAAAGTTAAGCCTTTACAAAGTTTTCATTATAGTAACACTCTTCTTGGTCTGTGCAAACTGTACATTTTAATAGTGCAAATTTTCAAATTCTCACACCTAATTCACAATCTTCGCACCATCCTTGACATTAATTTTTTTTAATGAAATCATTAAATTCTCCCCTATCTCCTATTCCAAACCATTTCATTGAGGCATACACTTTCATTACCAATATAATCATCCACAGAGCGTGAAACAAATTTAATCAAAACGCAATACAATACATTTGCGCTTCTAATCAGTCAATAATCAAGGCACAAAACAACAGCTGAAAACATATTTAATGAGAAAATCTTAGAAAAGGGCTATTCCACCCACAAACTCATTGACCACTATACTGTTAAATATAAACAAAAAAATCAACAAGAACAAAAAACAAAACACAATACTCAAATTATATATTGTTTACTGCAATCTTTACACTTCCAGACAATATATATTTTTAAGTTGAAAAGTTGAAAAGTTTCTAAAAAGTTTCCAAAAGCTTCCAAAAAGTTTCCAAAAAGTTTTCAAAAGGTTTCCAAAACGTTTTTTCCAAAAAGTTTCCAAAAAAGTTTTTTCCAAAAAGTTTCCAAAAAGTTTTTTCCAAAAAGTTTCCAAAATGTTTCCAAAAAGTTTCCAAAATACACGAGCAGCGCAAACACCTGCAACAGATGAAATTGCCATTTTCTGATAGCTTCTCGCATTAATCGAAACTACGATTACACAAATATACAAAAAACCAACCTACTTGTTTTTCCTTTCCCTATATATGCCTAACAGAAAATGCCCCTCATTCAGCCAACATTCTAACAATATAACATCGTTTTTTAAAAAAAATCATTCTCTCATAAATATTTTAACAACAGCCAATCAGAAAAAAGAGCCTACTGATCAATACACTCAAGCTCCAAATGAACCAATTGCAATATACAGTAGTAGACAAGTACACAATTCATTTAATTGACTACATTATGCTATTTCCTTTTTAGGTTTAGTTATTTTTATTTACGGATGTGTTTTGTTAATTTTTATCTCTGATTCAGTTTCGCTTATTGAGAAATTATTTAATTGGGTGAAACATATTTTTTAATATTATACATGTTATGCTGACAAAAGTTATACTGATATATATTTATTATATCATAGCTTAGATGTCTAATATAAAAGGAGTGCTATATTTTATTTTTATCCTTATTTGATCTTACGCATATCTAATGATTGCGAGCCATTCAACAAAATATATGTAACAAACCCTAATGCTTTACCGCCATATTATGCTGAAAAGGTACTCAATTCAAAACAAAAAAATCTGGTACATTCTCAGATAAAATCCAAATACTAAGCTATAGAAAAAAATAACACCCATATTGAAAGGCTGATAATATTATGTACTGTATTTTTTCTATTTTTAAGCAAATACGCAATATTTCACATCGTCTTCTGCTAAATTAGATATATATAGCTTTATATAATATAATCATGAAATTAGGAATTGAAGAAGCTTTTTATTTTTTGACAAATATTTTAAAAGCGACACCTTCGGAAATGTTTTCTGATGGGAAATGAACATGGCATTTTTTATTTTAAAATAATTTGGAATGTCAAAATAAAATGCGTAGTATTCGAATATCAATTTCTCCATTTACTTCGCTTAATGTGTCCAACTACTTGAATAATTCTTATTCTGAAAATGTTCTTGACATATTTTCTCTGTCTTAATATACGATCTATTATTATCAGTGCGGAAAGTACATGACCACCCACTGCGCGTGCTAAAATCATCGCGGGCGTTTTCTGTGTCTTAATTGTTTTTTTTCTTCAAAAGATTGTGCTGTATTACCATCTAACATAAGAATTAAATTAATAATAAAATGCATATCTTGATCGGTGTGTCCAAATTAGACTGAGCTTAATTACTTTGTTAAAGATCAATAAATAAACATTAAATAATAGGGCACCCAAAGGGGGAGGTTTCTGGAGGCGATGCCCTTTACCCTTTTTGCAAAAAATCTGGGCTTCTCTCGTGAATAACTATTTTCTTATATGTCGTTCAATCTACCCCTTCTTTGATGACTATTAATCATATATTATTAAAAAGTCTCTGTAAATGCAAATTGACTCCCTGTCATTCTGGAGAGTCACCCGGCCATAACTTCATTTAATAATATCTAAATAATCTCCAAATAAAGACTTTCTCAATCATGAAAGTTCCACTGTACCCAAACTCATTGACCACTATACTGCAAACTATAAAACAAGTACTCAACAAGAAAAAGAACACAATACTCAAATTATATATTTTTTACTGAAACCCTCACACTTCAAGACACTTTACTTTTTAAAACAGTTGAAAAGCTCGAAAGAATCTCAAAGGAATTCCTAAACAATTGACCGAGACACATGCCTATTCACATCCTTTGTCATAGGCTGTCCACGTTTATGTATAAAATACACTTACAATTTTCTAATTAATGTAATTCAAAATCGAGCTCTTAATGGGCCTCAACTGGGCTTGAGGGCTTCAGTGTTTGGCAACTTTTCTTCCAGGGCTCAATTAGGGCCGCCAAGCCAAATTAAAACCAAATTTAACTCAAATTGTGGTTCAAATAGGGCCAAACCAAAATAACCCCAAAATTAGCCAAATATTCGCCTGAATTATGGCATATTTTGGTCACGTATTTTGGACCAGATATTTTTCATACAGGTAAAATTTGGGCTGATTCAAGTTCAGCCAAAATTGGGGATTTGTGGTGGTTATATAGACCGTGTTGACTGAAAACACTCTCATTCGATCAATATTTTGAGAGTAGTATGATCAATTTGTTTTTTATATCAGCGTAATTGTTTTATGATATCACATTTTAAGTATTTACAATATTTATCCGAATTTATATTACTTTAAACCACTTGATATTCTCTTTAATATATTTTTGTTTAATTTACTATGACCAGGAGATTAAATTAAATAAAACAGAATTTAGTTCGATAAATATATGGAAAACCAACTGATTATTGGATTTCAATGATTTTCAGAATATACTTATGGCCCAATTTTACAACAAACTAAACTATATAAAAGCGTCCTCAATGTAGAAACTGTGTTTTAGATATTTCATTCCATTTTATAATATTTCTAAAATATTAATGAATGGTAGTAAAACCACACTTTCAAACTTTCAATAAATTGATTAAGATAATAAACAATTATCAATTGAATTGATCCGAAATACGATTTTTACATGCGTAAGTTGTCTATAAAATATGATTTATTGCCTGTAAATCTAAAACTGTTTTACTACCAGAACTATTTTACTGCTATTAGTTTTTAAATAATTATTTTTCTAAAGTTTTCCGGTAAGAAGTTAGTAGTATTAAACTGCAACAGATCAATATAATCTCTATGGGTAAAACTATTTTTTAATATTGCTAAAATTTAGTCAAAATGATTCCAATAGATCTATTATTGTAATATAAATATCTATATTGTCTAAAAATAAAGTAGTTATAAATATCTATAATTACAATTGTATTAGTTGTCATTTTTGGGGCTATTTTGTAAAATGGTGTAAACGTTTATGAGTGTTTTATGTCAATGAGATAAAAAACTTTTTTGTCGTCAAGTAAAAAATGTTGCAATCCCTCGGGTGTTTTTATAACTGCAGATATATATTTGAGTATTGTTCAAAACGTAATGACCAAAGGTATAGATAATTATCTTTATATACAGTCTATATATAATCTTATAGATATGAATCTAAATTATAGCCTACAGTTTTATAATCGAGCAAGTAATCTAATACATATTATACAATGTTTACATAGTATATATAGATATAATAGGTTGTCGATATTCAAAATTAAGTGATCGTTTTTTTCCAATGTTTACCATTAATAAGTTTAAATTGTTTAAAGTCCAAATATTGTTTTAGATGTTTCAATTTCAATCCATCAGGAGCTTCTCAATTTTTAACCTTGGTTTTGCAATTATGACATCGTCACACATTTTATTAATTCCATAATTGTTTGTGTCTTCCAATATATGATTAAGTTTAAAAAATAAACGACACCAACATATAAGACATAGATGAAATGCTTGAAGCCCGTTATAAGATCACAGATAATTAAAAACGCGCTTAAAATGACTGTTATAGTTACTGTTAGAAGCGGCGATGACTTGACATCAGTTCAAATGTGTTTAACTTACACCTGCTATCGGAAAGGGACCAACATGGTCCAACATATAATTTCACTAAAACCGTGTATTTGAATGGACGTGAAGATATCTAAATTGTATTATTTAGGGTGAATTTTATAACATTACGAATTAAAGTGTTTATATACAATATAATATAATATAAGATGTATGTAACATATAATAAAACAACAAAAACTATTTTATACTCGAAATATCCAGATGCGAATAAGTTAAAATAGATTTTACTAGCAATTATTAATATCAAAATTAACTTTGAATACTGCAATGTTTTGATAATTTATATATACAATGAAAATATTTAGCCACATATTTTTTTTGATTCATTATATTATATTATTATATTTGTGCAATATATAGATCACATTTAGTACATTATCTTCTTTTGTTTTGCAATTAAACTAAACAAAACATATATATATAGTAGACGTTTGATATTTATCAAGTACTTTTGAAGTAATGTTTTGAGGTAATTTTTATGTAATGTTGTTTTTAATTGATCAATTATTTTAACGATTATAATTCCCAAACACAATTTCGGTTATAATTTTTTTCTTTGTATATTCCTTACATTATATTTGTATGCATTTATTTGATTATACTCAAATCATTCTATTGATATTTAAAATATTTGTTATATGCACACGCCCGGTACAAAAGAATTAAAGAATAAAAAATATAAAAATATATTAAATATGTGTGTCAGACATGAATTGACTCCAAACTAGGTTGAACTTTAAATTCGGAGGAAAAACCAGAGGACAAATCCGAAGGAAATTTAACCTATTTTTCAAGGTCTTCATTGCAAAATATCTAAAATAAACAATACTGATTTTCAAATAATTAAATTAATTAATAAAAACCAATGTAAGAAATTGTCACAATACGTATTACATATAAATAAATTTTTAAATATACAAATAAAAGAATAATAATAGTAAAATAAGCACTAACGTATTTGAGATATTATAAACAAAAAGTCAAAAGAGAATAATATCTTTAAAATCTTCTAAAACATATTCGTCGGTTGGGACAACCCTGTTTCACTCTATTTTGAACTTTTAGTTAATTTAGATAATTTATTTATCTACAATAGCATGATTATATTCATGACATTTAGAAAATATTAATAATATTATTTTGATAGTAAATATTTATGATTATCTTTTCTTATAAAAATTATACTTTAAACATATTTTTATTCATATTTTTTATATCTTTAAAATTCGTTTACTTTAAACTATAATTAAAGTTGTTTATATGTTATCGATTAATCTTATTTCTTAAGCGTCAGTTCAAATAATAAGTGTTTAAATAATTAATAAACGCGGTATTTTTTTTACATTAATCATTAATATTCGACAAAATACATTTTATACATTGAACAATGTACAGCCGAATGAAACATGTCATATTTGGAAAACATAAACTTTATAAGTTAAAAAAATCATTTCTATTTTATGTTCCTGAAATTAGAGCAGACAGGACGATTAGTTTTTGATGCATAAATTATTGTATAATTGCAATATATTCACTTTTACATACAGTGTCACCAACAATATATTAGCATCTCGCTACATTGTATTTAATTTCAACTTAATTATAACCCCTTTTCTGGATACATATTATTGGACATGCACGTATACTGTTGGGAAAAAACGAGGACATCTGCATTCTGAAGGAAGAGCAAATGTAGAAATAATATTTCATTTGTTTTTACATAAAAATATATATTTTAAATGACATGTTATACATGGACGGTCAAAAATTGGAACGCGGTAGACCGCCAACGTGTACAAGCAATAAATCCCATTTTATCTGTATTTAAAAGTTCTATCCCTTCTATCCCTTCTATCCCTTCTATCCCTTAAAGTTCTATTAAAGATTATTAAAAGTTCCCTTTAAAAGTTTATTCAAAGTTTCCTTAAATTTTCTTCAAATATCTATTAAAGATTATTTAATGTTCCCTTCAAGTTTCTTTAAAGTTTCCTTCAACTTTCCCCAAATTTACTTTAAAGTTATCTGAAAGATTATTCAAAGTTCCCTTAAATATACTTTAAAGTTCTCTTACATATTTTTAAAAGTTCTCTTAACGTTTCTTAAAAGTATCCCTTAAATAAAGTTCTATCCTTAAGATGTAACATTTAGAAAGTTTTGCTAAACTTTTTATATCGATATTTAATTAGCTTGAAAATAATCAATTGTTTGAGTTATTTGGAATTTCAGATCTAAGATTAAATTGTAATTAGTTTTTACTTTATGTTCTTGTACTCCAAAGTTCATGTTCTTTGCTAATTCCTGTAGTTCCATTTTTTAATTGAATATCATTTTCAAAATATTACCTACGTAATAAAAAAATCAGCTGAAATCATTAGAATTAATGGCTGTAGTGTACTTTTGCACCAAATGGGGACTAAAAAGGCTTAAGTATAGTTTTAAATAATGTATAATTGTGTTATTATTCTTCCATTAAAGCTAATACTTTTAAGTATGCACATCTATTGTATATAGGTGACAATTGACATACGTATATATACTTATACATAATATATACTTATATAAGTATGTACTTATTAGTAAATATTGGAAATCTACCGAAGTATATAAAAGATTCGCTTCAACATATAATAATTGTTGTAGTTAAATTTAATTTCATATTATTTCATATTTAATTGTAGCCTTATATCTTGATGTACATAATAATTTAACGTTTAACATATTTTTTAGACGTTGGTATGTTAAATATGATATATGGAAATATGTTATATTATATTATAATATAATTATGTAAATACTAAATTCCGCAAACAAAAAAATATACTTTTTTTGTATACTTTTTTTATACAACAAGATTAATAAATGTATAACAATAAATATATAATAAATGTTATAATTAAACATTTATAATTAGGAATACACTGTTATCTACTAACCATGGCGGAAAGAACTTTTAGTTTAGTTATAATGAAATCTGAATAAATGTCTCAGGTTGTTGCAAAAAACATTATCGAACATAAAAATAAATATTTTGTAGTAGGTGAAATTCAACGTAAAATAGCCTACATGGATAGTTCTCTGCAAATTCGTTTGTTGAGACCAATTTTCTTAAATCTGAAAAAAATTGAAATTTTTGTGGTGTGTAATTTTTAAATATTAAATATTTAATTTTTACAGAAATATTAAAATTTTTATAAATAGATACATTTACTTTTAGTTAAGAGTTGTTAAATTAAATTAATGTTTTTATATTCAGCGTTGTCTGTTTTATTGATTTATTTTTGGTAGATGTGATATTATAAATGATTTGCCGAATTAAATTTATAGAGTTGCGCAGGTGTTACGTAACAGTGTTATGTTTGAAAGTAAGACAACTATTAGTTGATAAAGATATATATTAATTTGTGTGATATTAATTATCAAGAACAAATGAAAAGTATACATATAACATCTGTATGTTTGTGACTTAAATCCGGAGGAAAAAACCGGAGGAATAAATAACTAGTTTTTAAGGTCGGCATTAAAACAAGTAACACAGATAAACAAACAATTTTAATTTAAAGAATGTTAAGAACTTTGTTATAATTTATTTGTAACTTTTTGTAAAATTTATTTGTAAATTTCAGAATGAATTTAAATGTATACGTATTTTGACCGTTTTTATCGACATTCTAAAATCCTTTACATTTTTTTAAATTAATTAATTTGGTTATTTTAAAATCCATTTTGTTTATTTTAGATACTTTTTGCATTGATGACCTTGAAAAATAGGTTAAATTTCCTTAGGATTTGTCCTCCGCTTTTTCCTCTAGATTTAAGTCATAACCCATCTGTATGCATAATCAAGATTATACAAATTATCTTATGCCTTATTATTCCTTTTAATTTTCTAATTCCTAAATCATAACATTTTTGGTCGCTATACATTAGTGTTAATGCTGATATTTCTAATGTATAGATAATACAAGAATTGTTATTTCAATTTTTAAGATAGTTTATAATATTTAATCAGACTAAATAAAATGAACGTTAAAAGTGCAATTTGACATTTTTTCGTATTACCATAACATATTTTTACAATATTGATGTTTCATGTTGCAAATAGTTCATTGAGTATTTATTAATGATAATGTACAATGTTCAATCATTTAAAAGAAAGTTATGATGAGATCTAGCCGAATACCTGCCTAACTGTTATCCCCGTATTTTGAAATTATAATTGTTTTTAAAAATTATATAATTCATTTATTTAGGTGAGTTTTTAATATCGAAAAACTCTTTTTGACAAAAACCATCTATGTTAATTTGAAAAAAATGATGAAAGGCACGAAATTAATTGTATAACATGTGTTGCGGTATTTAAAAGTTTATGAAAAATTGCAATTAATAATCGGTTTAAACAAAGTTATCATATGTTACCATTAAACTAAAATAAGGATTGTCGAAAAATCACTGAATATTAAAAAAAAGTTTTTTTAAAGTTTTCTTATATTTTTTATTTGTACATATAATACGCATCTAAATTAATTTATAGTATTATATAGCTCGTTAAATAACAGTAGCATATCATATTGGCATTTAATTATATAATAATATAAATTACTATAATTTATATAAGATTGTTATATACCCTAAATATTCATATATATATATGTATATATATCTACCAAATTAAATCTTTGAAAATTAATACAATTATGTTTACAAATTAACCAAATTTTATAAAACATATAAATTAAACGTACGTATAAATTAAACTTTTATAATGAGTAGTACATCATACCTATTAAAAACACAAATAAAATTAGTATTTTAAAGTAAGTGATTATTATTATATATTTCGCCAAATAAAAATCCAATGTAACTTAAAGTATGATCGTAACGTTTCTTCAATTTAGAGAATACAATAATTTAAAAGAATCATATTATTTAGTATTATTTTACAAAAATATATATTATCTAAAGATTCACTTATTTTAAAATGTAGCTAATTATACCTAAAAAATTTAAGTAACATAACGCTAATTTACAATTGATAAACTTTTATGTAATATTACGACAGAGAATTTTGTTTAAATTTGTCATATATTTTTTTTTAATTCGCAGGCTATTCAACAAGAGCTGTTCGACATAAAAAAACGAAACGCATTTTCTTATTTATTCAATAGCTATATATTAATAAATATATAATTTTAAATTTATTTAAAACAACATTTTGATTTCAACAATATTATCGCTTAACAATTCCGTTTTAGAAAAAAAAAGTTTTAAAAAAATTAACTAACTTTTCAAAAGCGTATACAATATTGCTTTGAGTGTTAAAGAAATAGTAATTAATGTGTCTATACTTATCAATTTCGCTACGATTGTTTTACATTGAATAATAGCTTTTTGCATGTTATAAAATCGTATTATTTAATACATCTTAATAACTATGAGGCTGTATAAAATGTTTTTTTAATTATAACTATATAAATAATTCTCAATTAAACTGCAACCGTAATTTTATTTAATTACATAACACAATAAATAATCTTCGCAGAGTCCTTCAAAATTTAAATAAATGTACAGATTTACTTATTTCATTACCAAAGTTGAATTATCGTGGGAGAAAGCGGTGAAGAGGTGATGCCATGATTTGCAAATGTTTTTGTCAAAATCTTTTCAAACCGACTCAACTTCAAATTACCGAGACAATTGGGTGAATAATGGAACTCATTTTCTTAAAAAGACTCAGTTTCAGAGATACAATGGAATATAAAATCAATAGTGGAGTTTAATTATATTGTCTACTTTTCGTTCGTCGTTTTTCGTTACTTTGCTGTATCATTATTTTTCGGTTATCGTAATTATATGGAAAATTTATAATTTATTTACTGCGTGAGTAATATTTAATTAATTCAATATTAAGCGTATGCATACTAAACAGAGTAAGTAAAATTTAAAACCAATTTTGTGTCGAATGTTTAATAAATAAAAAACCGTATATTGATAAAGTAATCTTTTTTGGTAATTATTTTGGTTTAATAGAAGTAATGCTTTTTTGTGTTTTTGGAATTATTTTTACTATTAATATAATGTTTTTCGGGACCTCACAATCATTGCGTTAAAAAAAGTTATTTGCAATTTCTTGACAAGGTAAAATCTCATTTCAATAGAGCATTAGTCTGGATTTAGTCCAAAGGAAAATATTCTATTTTGTGAGGCAGTCTATCGAATTGATGATTGTAACAGAAAAAGGAAAAATACTACAAAATATAAATATATAAATATATAATATTTTTTCACAGATATTAACAACATATATATGTGTCTGTGTAAGTCTACATACCAGATTATACTACAATATTTGAAAATTAATTTTATATAATTTTATTTAATTAATTTAATTTCAACAATAGGCTAAAAAACGGAATTTCATTTGTGGAAATAGTTATCTGTCTTATTTATCACGTTTATTTTATCTTTAGATGATAATTGCATTTTTAAATAGTTACATCAAAAATCAATAAACTATGTTGAAACGTCCACATAGACGTATGTAACCATTTATAACAGAAGACACATCAGTTTTCCTTTAAAATATGCTTGATAACTAAATAGAGATAAAAATGTGTTATAGTTTGATGACTGTTCCACGTAAGAAATTTCTGAACATTAATTTATTTGGAAGAATAACGTCATTTAAAAAGTATAATTATTTGAAATATGGCGTGAACGTGCGTATGAGATAGCCCAGTCGGTTAAGACGCTTGCAGAATTGAGTGAGTGTGTGAAGGTAGTTGGCTCGAATCCCAGCAGTGTACCTTATCTCTCCCTGGCAGACAACTGTGTCTGTCGAGTGTTCAGCAACTCCTGTGAGTTTTTTCAGAGTGTTGCTAGTATATTCCGTGGTTGAAGGATCAACTCATGATCCAGAGGTTGTGGGTTCGAATGCCATTCATAGCATACTATTGTAAGAGTCAATAATTACTTACTGCTTACGTTGTTTTAATTAAACACATACTGACGTTAAATATACAATACTTTCATTTAATATAATATGATGATGTCCACAGTAAATGCTATGTTCTGTCTGGTCAAACAGAATAATAATGGGGAATTTACTGTCATGGGTTGTCATGATTTACAGAAAATTTATAATTGTTTGGCAAATAAAATATTAATATTTTTGACCTTTCTTTTGTCAAAAATTGTAAAGTTTCAACGTTGTTTAAAATTTTCAAGAATAATCCTATAGACTTTTAAAATTAAATTTTAATATTTAATATACTTATGAACTCCTGATATATACTTTAGTATTGATGTTAAAATCGCCGTAATAAATCTCATAGAAAATTCGGTTAAAAAGTAAAAATAATGTCACATTCTTTCCCAATAAAGAGGACAACGCACCCAAACTGGCGTCGACCGGATGGATCAGCCGTGATCTTGAACCCACAATTGAATCTGTCTATTTTCGTCACTCAGTGTCCTAGGAAATAATGGCCAACAAGCCAACGTAGAATACTATGGCCATAAAGTGCACATTCCAGAACTAAAATTGTGCATAACATTTGCTTGCCGGGTTGGTGCCCTGGTTGATATGCACAAAATGTCACAACAAACCGGCAAACAAAATGTTGCCTAAAATAGCTGCCAGTTAAGTCCTGAAATAGCTGCCGGTTTAGTCCTGAAATAGATAATATACTTTAACTTCTAATCCGCCTACAATTCGGCGAGTCCAAACTAGTTTGCGTTCATAATTATTAATGAAACGGCAAAACAACGTATAGTATATAGAAAATACCTCATTAGTCAATTGCTATTAGGGGTGTTTTCACTGAAGCCGTCAAGCGATGAAACATAAATTATTATATTATATAATATTTAGTTTCTATTTAACATTATCGATTATTTTATGTTAATTAACATCTTTGTTGTGTATACACCGAGATCAATTATAAAATAAATGATACAAACATTGTTTTATTTTATTTTATTTAGGAGAGCATATATAACATTGAATAAAGCACAAAAGCAAAATTATTTTATGATCATGTATTTGTTTTAGAAATGGGAAGACAGAGTTTCCGAAGAGATTAAGCTTGCTAGATATGTAATAAATTATAATTATGAAATAACTACAAAGTATATACTAAGTGTGAATATTGTCGTCAAGATACAATAACTGCCTATCTCCAATATCGTTGTTTTTACGGGAGGAAGCAAAAAACTTATTTGCGTGTTTAAAAAGTAACTATTCTTGATTTAAGTCAAATAACATGTTGTGAAAACATACATGTTTGTATATAACAGACAAAATGTTAAACTTTTATTGGGATTTAATAAATTATAGATAATAAAGAATGTAGGCAGTTTTCGAATAAATAATTTTTATTAAAATTTTTAATTCAATCTATCGAAAAACCTTTTTTAACAGAGAATTATGTGATTTATATATTTTAAAAATCTACACTAAATAATCTTAGCACATGAAATATACAAGTAAAAGTTTAAATGGATATAAAATTGACATGCATATATGAAAAAATGTCAGAACTGCTTTAAGAACGAACGAGCATATATTGTTATAAATTGGATGGTGGTCACCTTCATTTCCTGAAGGTCCTTGTATTCTTTTCTGTAATGGGAATTAGTGCATTGTAGAGTGTAGTTGAAGCATCTTCTTTAGTAGTATATTGTAATGTAATGTTCAACAATTAACGTTATATAATAATGACCAACTTTTTAAGAGGCATATTTGGGCACTAATGTGATGTACCGGAACAGGTTTGAGCCTCTCCTCGAAGTGTAACAAAAGGGGTTGTATGAAGAGCAATAAGCACATGTGCTACTTAGGTAATTAACATATTAAATAAATGTACATGTATATATTAGAATGATTTGTAATTTTGTACATTGCTCAAAATTTAAATATAAAACAATTATAATTATATGTTTTAGAAAAATAGATAAGTCAAAGAAATATGTACAATATATATATGTTTACTTAGCCTGGACAAGTCCTATTGTTTTATATAGGACACAAGTATAAATTTTACTCCCTAATAACAAAAAAAAAATCATATTGTAATTGTCTTAAAGTAACACAAAAAATTGTGTTTTTGACACAAATAAATTATACTGCTATAGGTAATAATATAAAATCCTTGCATTTCAACTTGCCCACTTCTAACAACAAACCAGAGATTAATTTTTCTATTCCTCCCAAATAGCCCATGTGCGGTACAGTTAAGCGTGGCGGGATAACCAATGGAGTTTGGCAACCTAAAGGCGGTGGTTTTAAACGTTATTATTGTTTTTTGTCCGATGAATATTTATTTTAGTACAATAGTCCGGACAAGTGGATCACTCTGCTCTCTCTATCAGTCTACTTAACTAAGAACAATGATAGATATTTTTAATAGTTAATTTGATTAATAAATTATTCCACAAATACAATTAAATACAAAATTAAGTCGTTTTTTATTAACAAATTTTAACTTATTTTTTGTTACATAATAAACATTAAAAGAAATTATTACTACCAATATTAACGCCAAACACGTGGCATCGGTTTCAAAAGTGGTACACTGCCCATATCAAGGGTATGCACTCCTGATAATAATAATAAAGTATATTTCTGGAACTGACAGGCCGAGGGGATTTTTTATTATTATTTTTATATAGCGCCAACAAGATCAGTAGTAGTTTTTCATGCAACACGAATCCACTAAAGGTCGCAAACATTCGACTAGCACAGTATCTAGCCAGGAACGGGAGAGACCGAAGTGGACTCGAACCTGTTCCGAGATATCACTCTCGGCATCTGCAAACCAGCGTCTTAAAAGCTCGGCCAGTCCCGCTCAAGATTGTAAATTTAATTTGTTCGTTGTTTTCATAAGGAGCATCAAGATTTTCGACAGTGTTGACGCACGATAGTGGTCTGTCTCACGTGTTGTGACGTTCTTCATATCACAACTGTGAGATATTGTATATAAAATATTTTTATTATATTGTATATACAATAAAAGAGATAAATAAAATGGATGGTGTTAACTTATCTCATAGATTATTTTAAGTTTTGGATTTAAAAAAAAAGAAATCTGCTTAATTACTGCTGCACCTGTTAAAAGGTAAATCTGTAAATTTCGCTTTCGTCTACTCAATGTCGCGTATAGGATAAAACATTGTTTATACCAATTTAACTAATACTATAACAACACAATAATATTTTTAATTAATTGTCCTTATATTATATTGGACGCATGATAAGCCGATCAGTATTTAGTCTATATTCATTGCAATTATTATATTTTGATGTTTCTCTCCCCCCCCTTTTCTCGGCGGCTACTCCATCATTCTTAGAAGAAGACCACATATTCATACATGTTTGCCTATAACATTCCACAAGGGTCAAATAACACGCATAGCGTACCACATTTGTGGGTACTATAAGGCCAGTATATAATATCAATACGGCGCGGCATAAGGAACATGGAGTTTGCAGGGGGGCAAAAGAAAGAGATGGGTTGATTACCGCATTCCGCAGAGTTTCCGGTAAGGTTAAGGTTAACAATTATGTCCAATATTTGGATGGGATGATATTCTTATGTACACACTGTAACTGGCAAATTGGTCAGGTGTAAATGTCAGTCAATACTACATAAAGCTGTTGTTATATTAATTATCAATTAGCACCATTACTGGTTCAATAACAATTAAAATACAATCAGTTACTATAATATGCGGTAGGTAATACGTGCCAGTAGCAATCAATTTACAATTAGGAAAAAAATATGTATAATACGGCGTAAAAATCTATAACATGCTCCTAGACCCTGTATCTAGCTCATTTATAAACATTATGAATAAAGTAAGATTTTAGTAGAGATAAAATAAAAATTTGAGCACACTAATGATCAGAACACTTACGTTATCTAACTGCAAAAATAAGGTGAACACAGTCAGAAGAATTACATTAAAACAAATATAAAAAAATCTCAAACAAAATGACAGATCGTGCAACATTTTCTATAATGGTTCCAATACGACATCCTTGTTTTTCTGTTCTGTGAATCAATTTTTTTTCAAATAACGTTATTCAACCATTTTTTAAAAGTACACAATTTACAAGAACTTTTCAAAAATATCAACTGTATCAGCCAGTAGATCGAAGCAAGTTTCGACTCAACCCGAGGGAAAAAACTACGACTGAGGTTTTTTGACAAGATCG
>JAUZND010042111.1:0-20804 GCA_034780555.1 Coelogynopora nodosa | reverse complement strand
AATATACGCATAATAGGTACGCACCTCGAGTTATGGTGTGGTGTGCGATTTATGATAACCGGCTTATAATATTATGCATATATTTTGAGACACCCTGTATATTGAAGAAGATGTTGTGAGCATTGAATTCGCGAATGTTTTACATACATGTTATCATTCAGACAGTACAAATTAAAATGTGTAAAAATATTATTTAAATAATATTTCTATAATGGTTATACCTGGTTTTTCAACGAATGGTGTTTCGAAAAGAATTCGTTATGCTGGTATCAAAATTCTTAAAACCAGTCTCGAAAGAATGTTATATCGGTCATGGTGTCATAGCGTGAAATTAATATATTTTTAGCCATGAAGTGGACATTTTTCAAATAAATGTTTGGTACCAAAACTGAAATGATTATGGATGGTTTATCATGATTCAATAACCATGTAATACTAATAATTCTAAAATAATAGTTTTTTGTTAATAATGAAAAATAAGGTAATTAGTTCAAATAACTATGCATGACATTTTTATATTAATTATTATACTTAAATGTTATCGATTTTTATTGTTACTAATATGATGAAAAACTGACGAATGATTCCAAATTTTGATTGGGAACTGTATAGTTGATATAATCTTAAAATTTCTGATTACAAGCAATTTTAACTTAATAGAGGCTTCAGATAAAATGTTTAGCAAGGGTGAGATTCATCAATTCTGGAAAAGTAACGATCATAAAAATTTAGACAGCCTTTTTCAGAATTTAAAAGTGCGCATTTTGTAAAATAAAATCTTATCAGATTAATCAAATACATAAAAGACAGATCAAAACACACATGCAGGGTTATAGTATTTTATTCACTAGCTGTTATTATGAGATAATATTACATAATTGCATATTTATTCATAATTGAATTAAAGGAAAAATTAAACGTTCAACTGCTCATATTTGAACTAAAAACTACATTTATATTAAATTTCAATTGAAAGATCCCACACTATAATAATAATATATAATTATCAATATATAATAATATAGACAATTATTTTATAATGTGATAATATGCTAAACATATACAAATTAATTAATCCGTCTACAAAGTTAATTAAATGCGCATTTTATAATATACACATTAAAATTTGGCTTAGAGAAAGACCAATATATTCAAGAAAAACTAGATTTTGCATTGTTAGGAAAATTAAATTTTGTAGGAAAAGATGTTTTAAGTATATTTTAATTTTAATAATTTTTTATATAAATTACTGTATAATTTAATTAAATTAAAAATATATATTTCAAATTTTAAAAGTAAAAAAGTGTTTTCTACAATAACGTCTAAAAATAGCCATAATTCAAAATATTTCTTTATAAAATGTCGAAAAATCGCATGAACTGTTTGTCTGCAGGCGCATGAACACTCGCCATCTTTTATAGAAAATGCCGGCATTTGCGTATCCCTATAAAAAAAAGGAATTGATACTAAAGATCTCGGTGAGGATACAAGTGAAAGTTATTAAGTTACGGTTGAGTGAGGCAAAGTGATTTCTACTACAGTTTGATTGACGCAACTGATAAGCAATTCATCCAAAGGTCCTAGAAGTGCAAAGTTGTTGTCTAAACTGCTAAATTAATTGGATTCGTGTGTGATTGATGTTACGGATGCAATAACGGATAATTTATGCTGACATTTACAACATTGAAAAGTATATCTCTGTTTTGAAATATTTAATGTATCATATAAGATATTTGTAATCGCTACGTAAATTAATAGTTCTCGTGATATTAAACTGTTCGCATGATAATTTTTTTATTAATCCTAGCTGTAACAGCAATGTATATTATTATTTATTAAACAACTTTTTCTAACAATAAACTTGCCTACTATTAACTGTAATATTTATTTATGGTGTCAAAAATCCGTTTAAATCAGATAATTTTGTTTCACTGTAATTTTTCACATTATTAATCCTTAATAATTTAATTTTTAATCTTTTCACATTACCAACATCTTGAACACGGGTTAAGTAAGAACAGACAAGGGTTGATTAAAAATTATACACCAATTTAGTCATAGTCTGTATCATTTATTCTTCTTTTTCTCAATAAAATGGTTATTAGAACATATTAAATTGATCCAGAAACATTTCGAAGCAGATCAAGCTGTGTGTTTGATCGAAACTGTCAACAAAGTTTGAACTTTATAATATATATACTATTTTTAATTTATCGTATTACATGTTAGTATCCCCGGAATACAATCAAGTCGTATATAATGTATTAGACTACCATTTTAACAAACATTAACATTTTCTTGTATCAACCGCTGACCAAAGTGATATTTTAAACGAAATTTAAATATAATGGTTTTCTGAACGATTTGATATTTCTTATTAAAAAATAAGTTAACTTTATTGAATTCGAATATTTAATTAACATTCCCTGTTAACATATTCTACATAGATAGTCAAAATTATGAAAATCCAGTGTTTAATAATAGATGTATTATTAATAATCATTATATTTAAGTAATGCATAAATTTCCACAAACAAATGACAACGCAAGTTTAAATATAATTTGTTTTCAAATTTAAATAAACACAATACGTGGATTACATATCACAAGCATACTATTGTAATAATGCCAGTAGTATCACCATGTTTTATCATCATATATTCTTAAAAGAACGTATCAAAAAACGATAAAATTAGTGATTGGACAAATACTTCTTAAATTAGACAGTTAAAACATCTAGACAATTAGACAGTTCTAATAATTTTTCGCTTGGCCGTTCCACCTTATGATTATCTTATTGAAATTATGCAAGTTTATGAATTCGAAATCAGACAGATTGCTATTTTAACCAGACACACCAAGGGGGGTGACAAATAGACCCACCAGTGGTATAAAGTTAATGGATAACATTATTAAGAAATTTACAATAGGCCTACGCGCTAAAATAATAATTCACTTTTGATTGGATAAATTTTCATAGAATATACTAGAGAACCTGAAGACGTAACAAGTTACACAATACGAGTTCAGCACATTTAAAAATCCGTTGGGCCTAATTTTAGTTGATTTCTCACATTCTTATAAATAACTTTTACTGATAACCAACACGATGTCTTTAATTTCCCTCAAACTAATGCATTATAATTAGACCATTTCTGTCGCAAAATAAATAGCTAACTAGCTAGCTAATTAAATGTGCTTGAAAACTAAAACATCGGGTGTCGCTAAGGTTATGAGCACCTATACCTCAGAAGAATATATCCATCTAGTTTAAATGGATAAAACATAATTTCTTTACATGTTAAACAAACTTACAATTTAGAAGAATGTATAATTAGAAAAAAATTCAAAATGTATTTGATTTTTATTTGTTATTGAGCATTTCAAACGAAGCATAAAAAACCCAAAAAATTAAATGAGAAAAGCTTGATTAAAAAACCAAATTTTATTAAATTTTATTTAAGTATTTAATATACAATTAATCATCTGCATAATACATTATTAAATCTAGAAACATGGAACATTTTATCGTGCAGAGTATAATTTTATTGTCGTACTTATATTTTAAAAGGGCGAAAAAACATAATATATACATTAA
Source organism: Coelogynopora nodosa (assembly GCA_034780555.1). Lineage (NCBI taxonomy): Eukaryota > Metazoa > Platyhelminthes > Proseriata > Coelogynoporidae > Coelogynopora > Coelogynopora nodosa. The sequence continues at coordinate 17,206 of JAUZND010042111.1, read as the reverse complement.
CATTTTCAAACATAAATAGAAATACACACGGAGAACATTTACTCTCAAAATTATTTTTAAAAATATGTAGCAAAGATGAAACAGTCAAAGCAAAGGGAAAGGCGAGAAGGATAAAATACCAAAATAAAATAGCAGTAGACCAATATCCAATTTGAGCTTTTGACAACAATACACTCGAACAGGCCTGCCTGGCTATTAGTAAAAGCAAGAAAAACAAACTAGGTGAACAACCAACTAAGATGAGAAGTAGATCGATCGCAAACTGTTGACGAACGAAGATCGACGCGACTTGAGATTCGAGATGCCCAGATCACTGTTGAAAATTAAAGAAAAAATGAACAATTAGTAGCGTCATTGTAGAACACAGATAAGAGTTGCGCTTGAACCAACATTAAATGTATATATTGTACGCAATCAAAATGAAATTTGTATTTATAATATAAGTTATCTATATATTAAATATAGAGAATTTTACTCCCAAAGCATGTCATTCGTTACATGACATAAGTGGGAATCTACAATTACAAAATAGTTCATTGTATTTTTAAAATGGGTTACAATAAGCGTCCAGTTAGTTTAATATTCTGTTTTTAATGTGCACTATTAAACTAATAACTTTATAATGGTTTAAGTTTAGTTAAAATTATTTATTTAAATACATACAGTAAGATATTTATTAAGTTCTTAACAACATTAATCAATTATAATACAAATAGCATTAGTTTAGTACGCTACGGCAAATTCAACTGTTTCAAAAACACATTAAAAACGATACTGAATTAACGTTTTCAGAATTATAAATATTTAAATTAACTGTAGTGGAATTTTTTAGCATAATTTGAACTAAAACATTGTCAACAAATTGTAAATATTACTTTCATACGTTAAAAAATAAATCAAATAACAAAGTAAATAAATAAAACAGAAAAAGCTATCGTATGAAAGAGATATATAAAAATTATAAAAATTAAGCAGATTTAAAACTATTTAAAGCTAACTATATATAACTTTCAGAAAACCTAGAAGAGAAAATAGATGTTTAATGAAACCATTGTTGGAAATTATTTAGGCAATTATTAAATATATCTTCCAATTGTTATACCTAATATAGATCTTCCAATTTGTTATATTGTCTGAAGATGTCTATAAATATTCCCAAGATTTCTGTTTTATTTCTTAAAAAATCAGGGTAATACTGTTCAAATGTCTTAATTATATCTTCCAACTGTTGTGACGAAAGTAATTACAACAAAAATAAGATATTGTTTTTCTTTTATATTTGATTCTCAAAATTTGGACAGCATCCAAATTCTTTTTTCAAAATATGGTCACTAATTAAAATTTCCATTGTAATATTATTTTTTAATTGTCAAACAAACTATGGTAAAAATTGAATGTAAATTAACAAAAATTGATGTTTTTCACAAGCAAAATCTCTGTACATACATTAAATATTAGAAAAAGTAAGATATTAGTAATAGTGTCATTGTTTCGTAATTATTTACTTACTAAAGGACAGTTAAGTAGTTTAAATATACACAAAAATAGATCAGCTGTTCATTCATCCGATTATGTCGAATACAAATTATACTCAACATGTTTTTTCGAGCTACTTTCAAACACTCATAGAGAAAAATCTTTAAATAAAAAAGAGTACATCCGCAAATAATTAAGATAAAGAATAAGTATTCATTTATTTGGGGACATTATTGAGTATTATGGTTAGTATTAAAGACTACCATTATAGTTGCTTAATTGAAATCTATTTAAAAAACTAAATCCTAAACATAGTTTAATTAAGAGGCATGTGTGAGTTGATATTAAAACCAAAACCTAAGTGAAATTCACATAACAACGCAATACAATATAATTTGGTTTAATTAATAAGGCTAAATAAAATATATTTTCATATTCTCTTACTTTAACATGCAGTCCTCCAGGACAACCTTGGGTAATACGGAACTTTCAGGGGAACAACTTTTAACTATCATTGCAAATTCAGGGGGGTGTATATATTTGCCGCTACTGCTAGGAACAGTAACAGAATTCCCCGCTTTTAAGGATCTAGACGGGCCGGCTGTGCAAGGCTGGTTAACAGAATTCTCTTGCGGACTTGAGTTGTCAGGAATAGAACGCCTCAAAGCACGATGCCCATTCCGAGTTGCTAGGTCATTGGCAGAGCGAGGTCTGCTGTCAACTTTTGAGTGAAGACGACCGGTAGAATATTCCTGATGGTTTAGCCCGCCATGAAAAGAACGCGTTAGGGGGCTGTTGTTGTTGCAAAGATTCCTCAAAACACAAGGCAATTTATCATTAGTTGATTGGTATTTAGGTTTAGGCGTGATCACCATACGAGAACGTTTAGGAGTATTTTCCTGGTCGTTTTCGTCATGACAACGCTTCAAGCCACGTCGACTATGTTGATTGTGTAAGTCACTGGTATAATTTCCAACACTTGGTATTTTATTAACCATTTCACGAATTGGATTGACTTTTTCTGGCCGGTGTTCACTATTTTCAACTTTTACCGGTAAATCAATTATCATTTTACGGACAGGGTTGATTCGTAAACGTCGCTTGTCGCCTGGTTTAGGAAACGCATTAGTGTCAGTTGTATTTTTAGTGGCAATTTCAGAATAAGAATTGTTCAGTGTCAATGGTTTACGAACGGTTTCACTAACACAATTAGTGTCAGCTAGTAGACTAGAACTTCGACCGCAAACAGAATTGGATCTATGTTTGCGATTATAAATCTGTCCGTTATTAGAATTGATTTTGGACGAATGACTATACCTTGTTTCTGGAACAGAATTAGTTGTGGAAAATGGTTTACTGGTAGCTTCAAGAACGTAATTTACATCAAGTTGTGTGTTATCGATTGTTTTGTCAAATGAGTTGATTTCAGTTGAATTGTGAGATAATTGATGAGCTGAATTAATCTCATTTGATGGGGACTCAATTGTATTACGAGTAAAATTGAATTGTCGCCTGCCTGTTAATTCACTAGATTCGACCTTGCTCGACTCTTCAGTTTTAGCTGAGTTAATTTTCTCACAAGAAACAGCTAACGATTCGATTTTTGGTTTGCTCTTGACTGCTTCACTCGCAGGATCAATTCTAGCCGGGCGAATATTGATCGCTTTACGACCTGTCTCCACAAAGTACCGACGACTATTAGCCGCTTCACGGAGTGCATCGATGTGCTCCAGTCGTCTACAGGCCGCCTGAAAATGCGCATGTCGAGTGACTCTTGTGGTGAAGTTGGCAACCGGAAACAATGCACTCCGATATGACTTTCTGGGGCGGAAGTTTGGCGGAGCCGCATCCCCTGTCGCCGTAAACGGTTTTGTCATCTTGTTCCGACGACTCGGGTTGTGCTTGCCTGACCGCCCTAGTCAGCTGTCGGCACGACCCCTCGACTTAAGAGGAGAGGAGGATCGCTTTGCGGCCAGCTGCTTGGCCCTGCGCTGTCTGCGGAGGCCGGTGATATCGCGCACTCGTTTACGAGACGCCGATGACGGACAGCCGTTCCCCGTTGCTGCTGAGCAACCACCGTTGAGCTGTTTAGTCGGTGTGTTGTTAGCTGACACTGCAAGACGATTGGGAGGGTTGGCGGGGAAGGGTGAAGGCTTTTTCAATAATCATATAAGCGATATCCTATTTAAAATTATAATTAACGTTATTACAAAGAGCATTTAACGACTTGAAATCATGAAGACATACAGTATTAAACTATTTTAATTTAAAAATAAATACTTGACTTAGTAGGAATTCCCATTAAAATCAACCTGATCAGTAATTATATTGATGTAGTATACTGTATTATAAAGAATCAATAACGGTACTTCAATGATCGAATACTATTAATAGCATACCTCTGATCAATTTGAATAAGTGGCAAAATAGAAATAAGTGACCGACAATTATTAATCGAAAATGTACTCCACCTTACTTAAATTGATCAATAAAAAGCGATAGAAACCCAAAAAATTAACTCGATCTTAATTAAACACATTTTTTAAATTGTAAAGTTACGCCCTTTTTTATAGTGTTTTCGCACCTTTGTTAGTGGACTAGGGCCACTTTTTCCATTCTAATAAGTGTTTTGGTTGTTACTAAACTATATACTATTCACTAAACTGTTTACTATACTAAATGAGATAAATACTGTCAATTAGGTTTTTATTGGTTTCGAATAAAAAATAGTTACCAATTAATAAAATTTAAAATATCACTTACATATTTACATAATTTTTGTTTATGATGTCATGAATAATCACAATTAGACTAACAATAAGTGTTTCCACAGTTCATTTTTCATCACAGGCATTATAAATAGCACATCATTGTCGTTTAATAGACAGCTAATCAAGTGTTCAATAAAAAAACAAATTATATATTTAAAATCACAGCGAAAAACTACAACGTAGTGTTCTAAATTGATAGATAAATATAATATGTTCAAATACAAAGGTAGATGATGGTGAGTAAAGTAGGCTTACAAATGCGTATTGTGTTGTTAGCTTTAAACTCGCATTACATTTTCCGATTGCTCAATTTCTTGAAAAATGTTAATAAAATTAACGCTACAAAATATTTATAAACTACTTGAGATCATTCTAATATTGTTATCAATAGTAAGTCCTCATTTCTATTTAAAAATACAACAAATTTATTCTAAAGATATTTAATACACACCAACTGCGGGCAACTTTTGAAGACCTTGTCGTCGCATATGTAAAAGATCATTTATTTCCTGACGCAATTGTTTCTCCCCTGAAGGAAACAAAAAAATTGTAAACATATTATATAAGCGATTATAAGGTTGTCATTAACTTACAATGTTCGATAGAGTCAGTTATTATATAATATTATTCTGTTGTTAGTTATTATTAATATTATATTTCCCTTATGACGTTTCATAGTCAATGTTTAGTACTTAACTTAGTCTGTTGACATTGACAAATAATATATAATGTTTCATAATTTAAAACCGTATGTATACTTTCAAATGTTGTAAAGATTCCTAAATGATTTTGTATTTGTAATGATATAATATTTTGTGATTAAGTCAATAGGACGAAAATGTTAATAATAAATACGTCTTATTTGTTCTACTGCAAAAATACATTTCGGTTATTTATTATTTTTAAAATGTTTACCACACTCTAGTATACTCTGCGAATAGTCGTTTCAAATAAAATATCGTCAACCATTACAACCTAATTGGTTGAAAGCAATTATATACAAAAATAGAAAATAGAAAGCAATTATATTTCTGTAAGTTATGACATATTTATTATTCACAAACTTGGCAATAACTTCGCTAACAATATTTTTTTTAAAGTCATTTGTGCGAATGCCTTAATTTTTAAAAAGCTTTTACTCAGAATAACCATTATGGGCTGCTGGCTATTCTACTGCGGTCATGTTTTCGAAAAAGTCATAATGCTATTCTTAATTTATTATAAAAAAATATTGTTTTGATTTGTGTTCCTATAATTTGTAACAATATTTTAAAAACATAAAAATAATATCGCATGATATAATATTTTAAATACCAAACACTGTAAATTAGGCGCTTTTTTATTCAAATAAAACTTTTAATTCTCACAATGGCAAAAATAAACCTAACTACTAGAAAAGGGATAAAAGCACTGAGCAGTAATTCGAACAGGAAAAAATATGTAATAATTTAAAAACACAGTTAGTACATCAGCAATGAGCACAAAATCTTGTCTTCAATCTAGAATAGCAAAAAAAAGACAAACAATTTATTTTTCAAATTAGCAGCCTTATTGGCGACTTGCGAGCGGATATGATTACAAAACGCTGTAATTTATTATGAGAAAATTGACTCTGCGGCGTGTTAACAGAGATTCGATTTCAACAATGTTATCTTTTAATTAACAATGTAGCAACCCTGAGGACACTCTCAATGTCAGTTTGTGTTATGCATATATCGATTATGGTTATATTCCCTAACTTCACCTCTATGTTCGGTTAGATTCTAATCCCCAATACAATAGCCAGTCCATATGGGTCATTCTGAGAAAAACTTTTTCGAAATAAGATCATTTGTATAGAAAAAAATTCCCCTTCAATTAAAAAAAATATAGAAAAAGGACTGAGTATATATAATAATCCACTAGCTACACTAAGAAAATAATATTCCGTCATATAAACATGTGATAGCTTTCCAAACAACAACAATAATCAAATGTAAGTTAGAAAGACAAACAATCGGTCTGACAATAGTTAATATTATAACTATCCGTTACGAGAAAAATAGGGCGATTTGTTCAACTTGCTTGTCTTAACTAATCCTAATCCATAATTACTAAATAAAAAATATGAATTTAAAGTATCATTTTAAATACATCACTGTGTAAAATATTTCTATTTAAATGGTTATTTCATTAAATCAGCGATAATCGATTAATTCAACAGCAGAAAAAAAAAGTCAATTATGTAAATATAAAATAAATATTTTTAATATATCGTAAATACTTAAATTTATTTAATTTCATGGATTTTTTTATATTTTTACCTAATATTAAATTTATAAGAATAAAAAAAATTAAAGTACCGAATATAAATAATTAAAATAATATAAGCATATATTATTTTAATGTTAAACATTGATTGAAATAGTCTTCATAACAATATGACATAAGTTATTTTGGCCAAAATAACATCTCTTAGAAAGTATTCTAATTCGATCTATTGAAATATGTTACTCCATAGTATTCAAAAGAATTGGATGACCACGAAAAGAATAAATTTTGTTTGTCGTTTACATTGCGGCCAAAAATTTTATACATCATATATTACATATATATGTACGTAATAAAATTTAAAATTGAATAACAAAAAAATATGAATATAATAAATAATATTTAAAACTAAACACGAATTCGTTTTTATCAGAACAAAAGTTGTATATCCCAAAAGTATTCCATCTGCGAAATAATTGTTTCGAAATAAAAAAATTGTATTCTTCTCTTATAAATATGATGGTAAATGTAAAAATCCTAAAAAAATAAGCTAATTATTAATAAAACTTTAACCTTTGATATTTTCACTCAATGACAGATCTTAAATCAACCATAATATATTTTAAAATGACCGGTAGTAAGGAAAGTCTTACTGAACAACAACTAACTTACTATAGACAATATTATGTTACAATATTTTACAGTAATTTTACATTAAATATATTATTAAAACATTTCAATATGATATGTTAATTATAGAAACCATACCTATTTTCAAAACACCAAAGCAAATTACATTAATGCTTTTTGTCAGGTCTACACATATATATGTGAAATTAAAATAATTTTAAAATATATAATTATTTTTTTTAATTAAATATATATATATATATATATATATATATATATATATATAAATAGTTACTAATTAAATGCCTATCTTAAACATAGGTAGCACCTATCTTAAAATAATTATTTTGACTGGAAAATTCGGAGCAATTTGTTTTAATTTATAATTGTGGCTTGTTGGAATATTTTTTCAAATAATATTAATCAATATTAAACAAAATTATAATTACAACATATTATGACGTTATAATACATTACTTATCGCAAAAATAGAATAAATTAAACCTATTAATTTTCAGAAAACGTATAAAAATATACATATGTTAATTACATGTTTAAAATTTAAGCTAATCTACAGTTACGAAAATATTTTTAAACATATCAAGAGCACATTAGGTTCCATGTCATGTGCTGTTTGAGCACCAATCACTAAGATATAACTACAAAGAAACACGCCCTTTCACCAATCACTGCAAAAAGAATATGCAGTATAGGAAGTCTTGCACTGAGTGGTGTGGGGGTCCTGTTCCTGTGAGAAACCTAATTAATAGGCTCTTAATATGTTTCGTTAATTTTTGCTGCTGTAGAGCGATTTTATAGCCATAGCAATTAGGAACTTTTGCATTTCTTTATATTTTGTGACAAGTAAAGCAAATTAACCAAAATGGTAGACCATCAAAACTATTGGAAAACGCATGCACAATTATCAAAATTTGATAATATTTAGGTAAAAATTCACTTAAAAGACTAGTCAAAAATAATAAAGACAATATTATACGAAATACACACTACAACAACTCATATCAAATTTAAATAATAATTCTAACAATTATTAGAGGTTTAACAATGCAATTTTTATACGAAACGACAGTTAAATAAATAATTAAATATTATTCTAGTTGTACGCTTTATCTGATCAAAAGTATTATTAAAAGACATTCTGAGCACTAAAAATAAGATAAAATATGTCTAATATGTAAGAAAATATAACATATATATTATATTGCAAATGAACTACAAATACCGAACGATGTAAATTATTGAAAAACACCCACACGATCAATAAATAAACAATTAGCTGTAAATATTTAATATACATATAGAACGGAACGGAACGCAAGAGATGCAGTAATAAAATTGAATTTTTGACTATTTGGCATCAGTATGTAATCAGTGTGGCAGCAGTGTGTAAATTTTAAAAACAAAAATATTAATTATAAAGTTAGCTTTATTGTAAGCGATATTGGTGCATATTGTCAAAACCACACGACTATGTAATTTGATGTAAGCGCCGAGTATATAAATATATCAAATATACGATTTCTCATTTTATTGTTAACTATCTCCATTATCGATTTATCTATTCCACTAGTTTAAAATGAAACTATCTCTATTTAATTTGCTATGTCAGTTGACCCAATCGATCACTCTGCCGCACCTTCACTTCTAGACATTTCTAATTCCCTGTGAAATTTATATAATCCAGTCATACGCTAATAAACCAGCAGAGATTTCTGGAGTAGAAACTTGTAAAGAGGAGATCTTTATGAAGCATGCCCACATTTTTTGTGCTATGATAATATTAATTCTAGGTGTACAGAGCTAGCTGTAGATCACTATATATATCACTCTATATACAACAAACATTGACCCTAACAAAAATCCCCATTGATATTTGATAATATTTTTCAAGAACCGCAAGCGATTTCAAATACAGTACTTCGAGAAAATAGATCAACAAATTATAACTGCAATCCTAGTGATGAAAGTGACGAAACAAATGCATCCGATGATATTGATGATGATGATAGCGATTACAAAAAATTCGATTCTACGACAACCGAATCAAATTTATCTGAAGAAGAAAACATATCAAAACGACAAAGACTTAGTTAAAAGAAATTTACCCAAAATACGATTCCTGAAGAATACCTACGAACACCACGAATCCATTGGTGAATATAACTGATCCCCCCAAATGGCCAACTGTTCCCAAAGGAAGAACTCGAAATATTGAAAAACAGAAAAAGAATCTGGAAAATCATATAGATGCTGAAAGGCATTGAGAAAACAGCTAGGAGAGAAGGAATTTGCAAATAAGTGTTCAGACTAATGTTTGTTTGATTTCAAATTTATTAACGATGAATATAGACAACAATTACGTTCAGAATATTGGAATTTAGGTTTAAAAAGATTGCAACAGAAATATCTCAACCGACGAGTTTAAATCATGCCAATAAAAGTAAAAGAACAAAGGAAGTCATTTCAAAGCGTTAGAATACCAGATAGTATTCATTTCAATTATTGTTTATTTCAACATTAAATATTACGGAATGCATTGTAGGTCGATATCTCACAAATGTCACATCAATCGGTCACATATAGTTCCTGATCGGCGAAGTAAAGTCGCAAAAAAAGAAGGGTCTTGAATATAAAGAAACGCGGGAGCAAATCATGAAGCACATTGATCGGTTTCCGAGAATAGAAGCACATTATGTCCGAAAGGACACTGAATACCGAAAAATGTTTGTATTCAACCAAAGAAAAATTAAATTTCATCGAGCCAAGAAATATTTATTTCCCACCTGCTCTGCAGCGAGAAACTCGGATAATCCTGTTACTCAAGAATTTAGCAACCAATTAAAAAAAAAGGAAGCCAATCGTTTACAGATGACAGTTTCAATTAACAGGCCAAAGAATCCATTAAAACGGCATCAGTCATATTCGATTTACAACATGTAATGAATGCTCCCATGTCTAATCTTGATGAAATATTTTACAAGATAAGATTAGCATGTTATAATTTTACCACATATGACATGGCTACCAACCAAGAAACCTGCTTCTTCTGGCACGAAGTGTGTAGTAAACGTGGATCCAGAGAACAGCTTCATGCTTGAGAACAGTTTTGCAGAATTACGATAATGCTGGTGTGAAAGAATTATTTTTTAGCGATAATTGCATAGGTAAAAATATGAAATGTATTGTTATTTCATCATTTCTAAACTTTCTCGAATTCAGCAAAAATATTAAAACAATTTGCATAACATATTTCGAACTAGATCATGGTCAAAACTCATAGGAATCCATACACTCTAGATACGAGAAAAAAAGTTATGGAAACAGCGCAAGTGGAAGGAGCGGTACACATACCATGGTTTAACAAGGGCTTGTAAAAAAAGCCATACGTGGTCAATCAGATTGGTTAAAAAGACATTCTTGATTGGAAGCAATATACGGACATCATCAGTAATCGTAAGGAACGGAAAAACATAGTAGGAATTGGCGAATTAGACTGGAAAAAATTAAAGCAATGAAAATGAAAAAAGATGAACATTGTTTGTATTACAAGAACTCTCATACAACTTCTTACTACGAAAAGGTTCTTTTCTCACGAACAACACACAAAAGAAGAGCTCGTCTACCTCCACTTGCCTACTCAATTAATGACATTAAAATTTCAAAAAGAAAGTACCCTACATTGATCTGATGGTTTTGTGCAAAAATGTAGTCACAAATGATGAGAATCAATCTTTTTTCAAATCTACAGTGCAATAATACATAAAAAGTATAATGAAAACTACTGTGTCATTGTATTGCTTATCTTTTTATTTTGTTTAAATTTTCTTTATTCGTTCCACTTAAAATTCCTTTTACCATAGTGTTTTTAAAAGTATTGTGTATATTTAACGATTTAGTCATCGTCAGGGTGAGACAAATGTCACTATATAATCACGCATACCCGTCTATATTTACTATCTATTTGTAATTAGCGTGAGTTTAGTTTAACAAACCCGATCTTATTTTGTAATTTCAACTGCAACAACTATTTAGTAGATGTATATAGCGATTTTTAATAGATAGATGAAAAGGTTTTTGCCATTAATGACTATAGTATTATTTTGAACAATATTACTATGCTTAATATTTCTGTATTGCTTTGAATGATGTTAAAGAATTCTTGTTTTGTATTCTGTGAATTTGTGTAGTCCATACTATGCATTTCAAAATATAGCTTTGTTTATTAAATTATTGAATATTTTTTCTATTTACTATATTACAATACAATATATTAAGTATATCAAACACCAAAGGCCTAAAATACTTACCTTACGACCTTTGTTATTTTTGTCATAATTTATTATTAAAAAATATTTCAAAAAAGAGTGATTAACAATTAACATGTCGCTTACATCATATTTCCCTCAAATTCTCACAGTAAAAAGAAAGAACTACAATATTTGATGTAAGCGACACCCAAAAGCGCTTACATCAAGTATACGTAGTTTTCCGTCATCACACAAAACGATAACTAATTGATGTAAGCGACATTTTCTTTTTTAAATAAATTTAGTATCCAAAGCTAATAACATAATTTGTCAAATAAGCTATGATTTGCTAATTTTGAAATATTTACTTTGTGGTAGAGGTTTTTCTTTAAATTCCTAACCACAGTTATGTCGCAGATTAAATTTGAACATCATAAGTTGAAAATGACAATTGTTTTTCGCTCCTAATGAAAAATATGATTTGACGCTTACTGCAAATAGTTCTTGGAACGTCGATATATAAAGTTTTTTTATGATTCTATTGATCAGAAGAACAATAAATTTATTTATAATTTTTTAATATAAAGCGACATTTTGAAATATAAATATTTGAAATTAATTCAATTGTACGTTTTATTATGACCAAACGGTATCACGAAAGGACATTCTGAATATTAACAATAAGATAAAGTATGTCTTACACGTTAGAAAATATAACATATATTGTAAATGAAACATATGTGAGACTATTAAAAGCATTTGAAAAAAACACCCAAACAAATGATGATTCAATTTCACAATAATTTGGTAAAAATTCATCTATATCACTAGTCAGTGTACGAACAAAAACGCTATTCATTGAAAAAGTCGAAAATATAATTTATATGTAGAATATTTCTATATGTTATTAATTGAAAGGTGAAATGTGGTAGTAAATTATAGAGTGTAAATGATACCACAGGACTACATCCGTTCATTACTAAAAGCTTAATCAAGAAGCGATTTTCCAAAATGTCTTGCTATGTTATATATTTGAAGTTTTGTTTGGTTACATAAGAATTGATATATATATTCATTTACTTACACAGAAGTGAATTTTGTTTATTAAGTTAGAGCATTAGAAATTAATATATAGGCAAAACACACTTAATTATTTCAGATCCGCCATGGTCACTAATCCATTTAATTATGAAATAATTATGTAAATCAAAGCATTAAATAAGTTGTTATAGGAAAAAAATCACGTATGCATCATTGATGTAGCAAATGGAATTTCAAAATATTAACTACCCTGTTAGACTCTACAGTAGGTTTAGTGAATTGGCAAATGAAAACTTAAGCGCGTGAATATGACCGTTCGTGGTAAAAGTTGGAAGCATCAATAGCTTATCTCCAAGCACATTCTAAATAGAAAATGCGAACTCAGCGTCATTGACTTGCTCAGAAACGATCTTGAATTTGCTCAAATCTACATACAGAGTTATTGTGGAAAGGTAAGGGGGGGTGATGAGTCATAACTCAGAAAGACACCTTCTCATACTATTCAAATTAAGAATATTAAGAGTGTTTATAATATTATTATAATAAATCTATGTAGTGTATACAATCTTGCCAGAAAATCCACAAACACTTTACAACATACTAAACGTATACTCAATAATATACTATATAATATTATAATATATATACAAGAAAACAATTAGTTATATAGTATAAATATAATTATGACAAAAAACGTCAATTAAAGTTATGCATTTTCCTTAATCTGTTCTTATTAGTGTTTTTTATGTCTAATGGTGCCGTGTTTGGTTTGATAAAAACACTGCTATGAGTACAGCATCGACATATACTTACTATATTACATACAGAACAGCTACAATTGAAGGTATAACACTTAAGAAAATACAATATAAAACGTAACAATAAATAAATAATAAATCTACATCCTAAATAGTAATGTTAACAGATAATTGTAATGAAAAACTTTCTTTGTGATATAGTCAACAACAATAATTATAATGAGTTCAAATATATGTTCAATAAGGACAAAACATTATTTCGAGTAGGAGGACTAAAAAGTCTGATGGCCATAGTAGCAACAGTTAGAGGTTCTAATTGATGTCGTTAACAACAGATAATAGCATTCTCTATAAGGACCAATTTAGTACAGCATACCATACAACAAATGCAGAGCTTATCTAGTTCAAAAGCGTAGCGTTTTTTCTGTCGGCGGTTTCGATAATAAATAGTATATCAACATCAATCCTCTAACTAAAATACCTCAGTCTATTTTCGGAACAAATCAGGCGGAATTTTAACACGTTTACAACGCAAGTTATTTTAACCACTGAACTACGATGAATGTTATGCCGAGTAAGCATAACTTGATTCATATTTTGTATAGTAGGCATTGAAAAGAATATCGTGTACACAGAATTAAAGGCTTTCAAACAAACACTATTTCATTATATTTCAACAAAATCACATGCTTTATTTATTTATTATTATATTTATTTAAAAATTAATTCGAACTTACTATTTATATCTCCGATGAATTGTCTGGACTCGGACGAATTAAAGTAGCGTAAAAATGGTTTCAACGTAGCGTCTATGTGACTGAAAATATAGATGGAATGTAACAGATTAAAAGTTTTATTGCAAAAGCACGCTTTATAATTTTTTACTGGGAAAATCTAAATATTGTTTTAAAATAATTTATGAAATCAAATGATAATATAATATGTTCACATATTTAACTTCTTCAACTGATGTTACTGGAAATTTGTTAACTAAATTATGAAAACGGCGATCACTGACCATTATATTTTGTTGTTTTCTGCTTAAAAATTACATTGATGATTGCCATTAATATATGCAAATCAACAGACACGCAGAACTGGAGTGTGAATCATGATACTAACAACCCTTTAGAATAGTTCTGTGAATATCTGCAACAAAAAATATGCCTTTTTGGTATGCTGAAGTATCACCCTCACAATTATAACTAAACATAATAACAAATTAATGTGCCTACAATTTTAACAACTGCTGTGTATTACAGTCCCCATATGTAACAATTGTTTACTGCAAGATGTGTATTGGGCTTAAAATAATCAATATATACCTCAATCATAAAGAACAACAATAAAAAATTTAAAATTCATTTAAATACTTTACAATAAAGTAAAATCTAAACATAGTTCACATAATCTAAGTGTAATAACAATGTGGATACATTTACAACATGAAGAGAAAGAGTTCCAAAAAAACATTACGAGAACAAAATTATGTTTATTATTACAAATAGTAATTTACAATCTGCGTCCGCGAAAATATTGGGATGTATTAATATAGTACGTTAAGTCGATACCGAGAAGTTTGCAACTCATTTTATAGCGAATAGCGAAAAGACAAGTCGTATAACATTTTTGCTTTTCAGAGTGAAGTTTCACGGTAATAAATCAAGACTTATAATATTTTTTTAAATATTAATAAAAAACATTTATTAAATAAAATAATGCTGAACTTTTTTAATAGGTACAATATAATAAATTTTACTTGAGTGTAAATTAACGATGCATAAAACACAGACTCTCATATTGAAATCGGAATGCAGAAATATCAATAACAATCAAAGATCGCGTTAGTGGAAAAAAATATTTGATATTTTTCTTAAAAATTTAAATATGAAAGATTATTGATAATACATTTACATGTAATTATTTAATATTAATTTAAAAAATGATATGTAACGGTTTACCTAAAATATATAATCCGAAATTATACAGAACATGTTTCAATCTATTAATTAAATTATTCTTTTGTCAATTTTTAATTCAACCGCGAACGAAAGTATTAACAATTATGAACCCAAATTATATTTTTATAATTAAATTTTATTAAAACAAATTATATAATGTATTTAAATCGGTGTAGAATATCAATTTTTTCTAAAATGTTTGTAATTGTGGTGAAATAGTTAATCTCCATAATAGTAATTGCAAAGAAAATAACACAATATCATGTCAAATTTATGGAGTTAATCCATTCTGACCATCCAATCCATCCATATGGAGTTAATCCATTGCAGCATGCAATCATTAGACAAATAATAATTTAAAATAATTGGCCACCTTTCCGATAGTAAAATGTTTTCGGTTTTGGGATGCGACCCCGGTTTAATAATTTCATTACAAAAACGTTTTCATGATAAAAAGTGTAATCTACAAAATTAACCAATTTGCAAATTGCAGATATACCTCTGGTTTCTGACATCTCAACGTTAAAACACAAGCTTAAAGTGAAGCAGCATTGAAAATTTGCTTTCTTGGAGAGTGCATTACAGTTCTTTAATAAGTTAACATCCTATCGATAGTGATGTAATTATATTAAATATAAATATTACTTACAAAAGATTTGGTTCAAATAAACAAGGAAAAACGAAATCTGAGTTGATTATTATTCCCATTGATAATTTTCCAATTAAAACTGATCTAAATGGCAGTATTTTTGGGAGTACGCGATTATTAATTGCAATAGTTAAAAGTAGCTCAGAAAAAATATGCCATCATCCGGCGTGTAATGATTATTTCACTTATATTTTAATAATCACTTGTAACTGATATATTTTTCTGTTTTAATTTTTAAAACGTATTATAATTATACAATTAAAAAAATAAGGTCGACCTAAATTTAGTTTGTTAACATCAAAAATATTAATCAATGTATTCGAATATCCAAGTATTCAGAAGCCAACGATTCAGTAATGGACACTACGCTTTTATTAATTTATTTTTAGAAGCAAAAGCAACTTCAGAATATCCACAGCAACATTCAAGTGTTCCTTTTCAATTAAAGTGTCTCGACCCTTCTAGTATTCAGGTCGAGCTTCACGGTAGCGTTGTATGTGTTTGTTGTAACCGATGCAATGTAAGGATGATTCGTTTTGGCGGCCAGTGTTTACATGTAGCTAATGTTCGGCACATTCACATTGAGTTCACATTCTTCATTGCCCAGAGGTAAATTAAATATTCATAGTTGGCAACTCCCGACGATACAATTGCAATCTTACTGCATTGTTTGGATGATTTGTGTTGTAATCTTCTGCCGTATACTTTCTTGATAAACTATGCCTGATGATAGATAACGCCTAAGAGGTGCATGTTCACACCAGTAGTGGGCATACATGGACGAAATGATTTAATATAATTGTGTACCATCGACAAATCAACCTTATTCGTAAGAGTATGTCGGCCACGACGATCTAAAGGGGTCTGTTGAACGTGTGTTGTCGCTGCTGGTTGTTTTCTTTAAAACCAAGAGTTGACAGAAAAAATATCTTACATATCCTAGTGTGTTCATGGCTACCAGTTTCTAAACGATATTAGAAACTAAATGATCGACGAGTTGCTTCGGAAGACCACCTCTTCTTAACCTGAATTACATTCGCTCGAATTCACAATTTTCGCATCTCAGGAGTATATAGTGTTGATTAGCAGTACCTTCAAAAATATATTTAATAAAATATTGGCAAACTGTACAGACATGTAAATTCAAACAAATTTATATATATATATGAAACATTAAAAACACACAATCTTTAGGTTTAAGCTTCAAAGCAATAATTGTGTCAATATCAGACCAAATGTAAATTTAACCATATACATATCTAATCCTACGGCAGTGGGATTGTTAGCTCAATGTTCTAAAAATAGAACACAGCGTCAACCTACAACAGGTAGGTATTATAGGACTTCAACAAACTAAGGGTTTTTCAAACAGCTCCCATTTAAAAACTAGTTAAAATTTTGT
>JAUZND010042110.1:31177-44060 GCA_034780555.1 Coelogynopora nodosa | reverse complement strand
AATGCGTGGATGCGGCGTGATGCTGTAGAGATGGTGTAGTCAATGTGATTGTTAAAGTTAAGTTTGTTGTTTATAATAACACCCAGAATTTTGCAATGATCTGTTGAGGTCACGTTGGGGAGAGCTACCTGTTTGGCAAGGGTTGCTTTTTAAAAAAAAAGTGTCTTGCTTTTGGTAATGTTAATATAGAGGTTGTTGGTTATCGCCCACTGAAGTACGTTTTTGTGTTCGTCTTTTATATTCTGACCCGGGAGGTCGTTGAGAGATAAAGGAATGCAAAGTGTGGTATCGTCAATATATTTGACAATGGTGGAGTCAGGATGGACTGTGGAGAGAGTAATAGCGACCAGGAAAAAAGGGCGGGGCCCAAAACGGATCCTTGTGGGACTCCAAACGTGACGGGAACCCTAGAGCTTTGAGTATTTCCTATGTTAGTGGTTTGTGTTCTGTCGAATAGATATGTAGTTTGCGGTCCATTTAATTAATCCAGTTGGGAACCCGACGGATTCCATTCGTGATACTATTGTGTTGTAGCCTATAACGTCGAAGGCCTTGGAGTAATCGTAAATTAACATTTGCACGCCGGAGGTGTCTTCGTTTTTAAGAAGTCAAGGGTGTGGTAAACGAGTTTGATTAGTGCATTAGTTGTGGAGGAGTTTGGGATTCCACCAAATTGAGAAAGTCCAAAGGAACTGACAAACGTTTCGTGGATAACAGAGTGAAAAATTATTGATTCGAAGACCTTGGAAGGGACTAAGAGCAGGGAGATAGGTCTCAGGTCGTTAATTGTTGGGCTGTTCGTTTTTGGTATAGGTGAGATTTTGCTAACCTTCCAAAACTTGGGGAAGGGCGGGAAGAAATTGATAAGTTAAAAATATGACATAGTGGTCCGGAGATAAGGTGGGCGGAAGCTTTGTAGATGGCCGTGGGGACGTCGTCGTGACCGGCGGCTTTAGATGGTTTGAGTTTTTCCAGAGCTCGTTCAACTTGACTAACTGAGATAGTTAGGTTCCATGGTACATTTTCGCTTGCAAAAGGTGGAAGAGGTTGCTGAGGTTTAAATACAGATTTGAATTGGTTGTTAATAGTTTCGGCTGCGTCAGTGATACTATTGAAAGAGTTACATAGGTTGTGAATTTAATTACATGAGTCTGTACATATGACGCAGTTAGCTTCTTTCTAAAGGTCTCTTGAGCTATGTGAAGCTTTTTGGGCCGAGTTCTTTTTAGCTTTGTGGATTAGTGATTTAGATTTTTCTTTCCAATGATAGTTTAGAGGAAAATTCTTCGCTCTGTAGGCTGACCGCAGCGATTTTGGATGGCTGACTTAACAACCGGAGTTATCCAAGGTTTGTCGCGGTTCGTTAAGTGAATTTTTGACTGTGGTATGGTCGTGTTTATTGTTGGAGCGTGTTGTGAAAGAAGGTGCATTTTTCGTCGACGTCTTTTTTTAGAGTAGTAGAAGTCAGTCCAGTTGTGAGTAGACAACTTGTAGAGAAGGTGATCGATGTAGGACTTTCTGAGGTCGTGGAGTATTTTGGTGGTAGTGATGCTGTTAGGCTGGGTGTTTGCAGGTATGCCTAAAATGGTGCGGTGGTCAGAGTTCGAAATCGGAGCTCCTACTTCAACCAGTAAGGTTTGGAGAAATAAGGAATTAGTCCAGAATGCAATTTTTTCTTGTTGGATCTTTGACGAGGTTAGTAAGGTTCAGATTGGAACAGACTGCACTGATGTTAAAACGATTGAAGTCACCACAAATAATGATGTTCTAATTCGGGTGGGCCAATAATAGAGAATCAAAATTTGTGACGAGGTAATTGAGGATGTCGTTATATTTAGAATTGACTCGGTCGGGGGAAATGTATATACAGAGGAAAATAATTTTAAGGTTAATGAAAATTAGCCAAGTAGCGTCTATGAGTTCCGGTGTGTAAGTTGCGTAGTATTTTTTAGCTGGACAGGAGTGGTGTGCCCAAATACAGGTACCACCACCACGTTTTAGTTGAGAAGTTAGTTGGATTCTGTCACTTCTAAAAAGAGTATAATTAGGAATGTTGATAAGAGTGTCACTAATTTCGGGGTGAAGCCAGGATTCAGTCGTAGCGAAAATACTAGCTTTGTAGACAGTTATCATGGAGGTTATAATATCATAAATTTTAGGAATAACCGATCTAACGTTCGAGTACATAATAATGGGGAGGAGACGAGAATTAAAAGTACGGGGGTAGTTATTTACAGGTCTATTTGTTTTACTTCGGGTACTCGAATTTAAAAATTGTGAAGTTGCTTGGGTTAACACTGAGGAGGCAGAGTTGACGAGATCCACACTGGGTGGCGTGTACATTGGAGGGGGCGGGTTTGGAGCCGGCGTGGGTGTGCACGGAAGCAGAGGGCGTGGTGATAATTGCGTCGTAGTGGTCGTTACATAATACAATGCTGAGGTGGCTGAGGTAAGGGTGAACTGTGCGTGGGTGGATTTCCCGGTAGGTGGAGAGGGTCGCTTCAAAAATTCGAATGACTCTTTGTACGTAAGGCGTTAGAGAGGATCAGAGGGACTAGGTCCCCGAAGGAAGTGTCGTAAATTTTACGCACAAGATAGTCAGACAGGTGCAAAGAAAGGTTGCTTCCTGGACAGCGAACTTAATGGTAAATCACACTGTTACTACCAAGAGTTTCTGTTGTCTTGGATAGGATGTCCCGTCCACACAAATAAATAACTACGGTTACCAACCTGATAATACTGAAAAAGGTGATGTATATAAATTTGTAATGGCTTCAGAATATACCATAAAATTATAGATACATTTTGTTCTTAATATTTGATTCGACATACATTTATTATTACGTACATTCGTATTATTTATTTAAGATCATATATTTGCCAGCAATTGTTTATTTATAAAGGTTTTTAAAATGTTTAATTATAATCTTTAACTCCAGTATTTGTTATTTATATTTTGTGATTTGTGATTATTATATATTATCTTTTAATTATATTTTTATACTATCTTTTTGTTATACATTAAAAGTATTTTTGTGATTTATGTAAATTAACTTCATTAATACCTTCGAAAGGTAAATCCAAATATTACTCACAAAATTAATACTGTGAATTTTCAATAATACATTATATATGTTATTGCAATCAAACAAGCAATACAAAGATAAATATTGATCGTTCTTTTCATAATAATTTTTTGACTTAAAAAATATTTATTTTAAATGAAATTCAAGAAGCTTGCTATGATTGACTGACGAAATACATAATTAAATATATTTTAATTTAAAACAGCTACAACAACATTAGTCATTTGATTTTTCATTAAATACTATTTATATCTGTAGCACCCATTCGATTCGACTAAGTTTTACACAGTATTTTCCTCATAATAGTATGTAACGTTGTGTTAAGCTTTGTACATTTTTCTTTATTATGTTAATTTAAGCATTTAATTTTATACTGTGTTTAATGTTTAGCCTAAACGTAAACGGTATTGACTGGCGCAAACCTCAATACAATATT
Organism: Coelogynopora nodosa; assembly: GCA_034780555.1. Lineage (NCBI taxonomy): Eukaryota > Metazoa > Platyhelminthes > Proseriata > Coelogynoporidae > Coelogynopora > Coelogynopora nodosa. Next base: position 40,538 of record JAUZND010042110.1, on the reverse strand, counting down.
TAGAAATATCACACTTATTTGTATTTAAAAATCAATATTATTAAGACATGTTTAAATACATACGTACTTTAAATTCCATCGCAAACAATTTTTGTAATGTGTTATCATATTATTTATTAATTGCATAGTTTATAATATTTATTTAAATCTCGGTGATGCCAAATATTTAATTAATATTATTTAGAAGTACATGGAAAGGATTGTTGAAGTCGAATTTTGAAATGACTGTTGAAGTCGATGACTGTTTATTACAGTTTGATTCTAAGTGCCTTACTTTTTAGAACACACTGAGAATATTAAATATTTTCAAAATGTATAATAATCTAGAATAAATAATGAATACAATAATAATGAATGATTAATATACTGTAAATTTTGTAATGCCAAAATGTGTATGTAATGCCATACATTTCCTATTTAATGCCAAGTATGCCACTAGTTTGTCCAAGTATGGCATTACATTGAAATTTAAATAGTTAATGGCATTACAAAATATTTATTATTAAACATATTCTATGTAATTCCAATAAAAGAGAATATATGACATTACAAAAAAAATCTCAAGGCATTACATTTTTTAAACTGCAGTAACACACTATAATATAAGTTATAATTTACAATCTAGGTATATATACATACTATTTATTTCATTTTTAAGTAGTATTTATATACAAATATATTATTTTATTTATACAAATATATTATTTTATTTATACAAATATTATAGTTAGAATACAAAATATGTATTGCATTTAGGTACTTATTATAGATGGTTGGGAAATAATCGTCACAATATTTCATCTCTATGTTGTTGAATGGTAGGCAATATATATAGTATTTGGCGCAATTTAGCTAAAGCATGGTTAACCAAAGTGAAAAGCCAAAATGTCAAAAGTGTTTCTCATATCACAAAATAAATTATATAGTATATACCGTAAATTGTGTTAACTATTACAAAAATAATATTTGATTTGGGATAACTACGTTTTTTAATTGTATAAATATAATTTATGCCATGATCTTACAATCAGTTAAATTAACTAGTAGAAACAACATATTGATATTTTTAAAGATTTATAAATGTTATCTAAATATTACGAAACATTACATATTGTTTCCTTGATAACAAAACAACCCCTAGATCTTATTTAAAATGTTTTAAAAATTAACCTTTTTTGGTAACTATTTTTTTATTTAAAACAAATTATAATTATCACGCAATACACTGGAAACTATAAATTTACAAATAATACCTTTTTGTCGTTGATCATACCAGACGCTTGGACTTTATCAATCAATTCTTTTTCAAAATTCTTCGATAATGATAATTAATTTAGAGAAAGTTCGTGTTAAATTAAATTAACTTATACATATGATAATATTTCAAATATAACATTGGATGTATAAATATTGTTATTTGTTTAATTTACAATAAATCGAAGATTAGTCTTCCTGTTCACTCTTCGTTTGAAATATATAATATGTTGTCTAAACTAAATATTGTTGACACATTTCAGTTAGCTGATATACAAAGAAAAAGTATCAATAAATTTAACCGAACGGTTTACGAGTATATATATATTAATATAAACATATTTAGAATATGGATATATGTTTTATTTTATACTACATTTTGTATATAAGGTAACATTTTCTCTTTCATTTTTAATTATTATTCTTGATGATTTCGTTCATAATTTCAAAATGATTAAAATAATTGCTTTATAATTTATAAAATTCCATGAAAAGATATTCCAACATTATACAGTCTCAGTAAATACACTCAAATGTTATTTGAACATTTTTCATAATCAAATATCAATTAATGTATACTTTTTAAAGTTATGGAACTGGTCCAACGCTACAAGTATACAGAATTCAATATATCATGTTTATATTTTTTGACACGATTGAATTTAAAAAGTAATCCGTACTATATTCACTAATACTATTAACTATACAAACATTACACTAAACTATGCAATATATTTTAAATGTATTTTACAGGAAAATTTTTATAATATAATAATGATTTTTTTATTAATAATTCACATGCAAATATTGCGTATAGGGTATTCATTAAATATATTTTTTTATATAATATAAATAAATTAGTTAAAAATTAATTATTAAGTTATTATAGATATACTGAGAATATTGTGTTTGAAAATTGTTTACTTAGCAATTATTAATTATACTTTCTTTATTTTATTGTTTAGTTAAAAATGATTATTTACCATGAAATTAAAAGGTAAGTTTTGTTTTTAAATTTTCTTTTCCAAAATACAATAAATGTCCCATATAATATGACATAAATATTTAATATTTAAAAATTTGGTATTTCGGCTTAGAAGGATTTATATATTTATTTTTAATAATAATTATTATTATATTTATAATTTGCTTATTATTATCAAATTATTATCATATTATTATCAAAATTATTTAATTTATACTCTTTATAAAACGATTTAATATGAAGTTATATGCAATCGAATTAACTTTTATTTTCCAAGACCAGTTAAATTTGCTAAATTAAGATAAATTTATAATAATTGTTTCTATATATATGTATATATTCATGTATGTATTTTTTAATATATATTTCAAGGTCACCACCATTTAAAATATTCATCCTAAATATGCTTTGTACGTGTAATTAAAAAAAAAGAAGTTGTCACGAAGCATAATTTTAAAATATGATACTGCAAATTTAGAAAAATTTACTTTTTAATTTTTAAAATATCATTTTAAGTAAAACAAAGCAAAATAATTAATTAATGAACATCGGTTATAATACAAAATCATGCTTAGCTATGTTATGTGTACATAATCCATTTAATTACACATACTTTATACATATACATATTGTATACTCACATTTCAAACTTCAACACGATTATAGTATAGCTTTTCACACTAGTATGACTATATATATATATATAAGATGATTTATATTTATTTATATCATCATATTCGCTTGCATAATTAATCAGGATTACTTGTAATAATAACTAAACGTGATCAAGGTGTGTTATAGTATTAAGGTTTAATGGAAAATAAAACCATATCATACATTATAAAAATAATTCCAATACAGTCAGGAATATCTGACCTCTTTCTATTAAAATAAAATTGAATTGCGTGATAAGTAATTGCTTGCAATAACTATTACTATTGTAAATTCGGTTGCCACAACAAATATGAAGAACTTTACTTATTCAATTTTACTCATATTTCGTAAATTATCATGTTCTTATTTGACGATTAAGTAAAAAAAAAGTAATTCATATGTTCCATTTGACACACGCATAAGTGATAATTACAATTTTTATTTTAGATATTGTGCTGTTTGAAATTGTATATTTGTCTGATAAGGTAATAATACTCAAACCATTATTATTTTGGTTATATTATGTATTTCTTTGAAGTAGGTTTAAGTATGCATAATATGTGTTGTTTATACAAATTGTAACAAATGTTAGATTATAATAAATTAAATAATACATTACAAGAAACGACCAATTTAATGCAGAATACAGAGTATTACAATAAATTGTATTAACTTAAACAGCTTTTTAATGTAAATGAAAGAGCCTTACCAATTTGAAAAGAAAATCACATCACTCAAGCATTACAGTCATTGTAGGCCCAATATGCCTTATTAAAACATAGGGACAATTATGCCCATTTTGTCGATAATATGGCCAGTATTCATCTAAAATACGTTGTAGTTTCAAATGTATGCGTTATTGTACTGAAACACTTTCTCTGTCGCCTCATGTTGTTTTGTATTTTAGAGAACTATTTCAAGTACAGATGTAGTCGCTTCCTCACGACAAGAAGAATTTATATAGCATCAAATTCGTTAAGCGAGATAATTACAAAAAGAGACAAGTGAAAATTCAAACGACATTCGCTTTGATGCACATGACTCTGGAGGAAGTTTCTGAATGGTAGACGTACTCTGTGTTATCAATGCCAATATTGAGATGAAATCTAAACCTATTCGTGCTGGAGCAGCCTTGATATCAATAAAAAAGGACAGTCAAGTAACCACAAAAAAAGTACTGATTTTTATATATTTATGGATTATTTTAAATCCAAACTGGCTGTTTAGTATAAACTACGCATTTAAAAATGTTAAACTTTTGCAAACATCAATGTGTTATAATATATAAGGACAAGTAAATGTCACTTTTGAGCAATATGAATAAAAAACACAATATATCTTTTTTTAATGGTAAATTTTAATAAAGCATTACATTTTTATTGGAGTTTTATTGTGGTTTTAAATACAAAAATTAAAAGAAGTTCATTGCATTTAACATACTTTCATTATCAAATTGTTATATGTCTAACGTTGTATTTCAACTTTATAACTGATCACAGAATTTTAACTTATTAAAATACTATTTCTTAAAACTATTTTAAGATATTAAATTTATATGTCTCAATGAAATACGATTTGCTTAATTTGCATTTGCTTAATTTGAATTGTTTTCATTGTACATTTTCTTGAATAGAAGTAAATTGATTTCAGTCGAGGTATTACTTTTTGTGAAATAAACTTTTTAAACATTGCATTGTTATTAATTAGTAAAATGCTATAAACGCTTGAGGAATAACACTAAAACAAGTGAAACTCAACACCTAAATAAATTTATTAAAAATAAATGTCACAGTCTCGTAGTAAACTAGTATGACCCATAATCATAACGTAATAGAAAGTACAAGTGTATATATACATTTTAAATACATTTTAAATCAAAATTAATTAATTAATTAAATTAAAATTATATAATAAATACAATTCTATTAATATGCTTGCTGTAAATGGATAATAAATTAGTACGTATAGTGTTGTATTAAAATATTTTATTATTGTATGCATAACATAATTTATGTCAGAAATAATAATTGTACACAATTTTAAACAACTAATTATCAAATGAAGCAAATTATTCAGATATTATTAATAGCAAACTTTATAGTGTTAAATGATTTAAACAAATATAAAATTATTATTTTTTAATCTGAGTTATATTATCATAGTATGTAGACCGGTAATAATAAGACCAGTAAATTATATTAAAAATGATAAACATCAACGGATAAACCATTATACTTATTTTGTCAATCATATAGCCTGTCTTCATTTTAAAAATCATCTGTATTTCTCGATGCTTGTGAAGATGATGAGACATTATTTCCCGGACACCTCTAATGATAGTATTGTCTTTATTACTGGACACCGCTGACAACATTTTTTCTTCAGTAGGAATGTCTTCACGGCAGAAGATATTGATGAAAGCAGATTCAATAAGTGAGATAATCACAAAAAGGAGACATGATAAAATCCAAACGTCAATCGCATTAATGTATGAAACAGGAGGGAGTTTCTGCATGATTGCAGCGTTTTGTGCTATCAAAGCCATGGCTGAAAGTAAGCTCAAACTAATTCGAGCTGTAGCAGCCTTGAAATCAATAAAAAAGGATAGCCAACTAATTAAAACAATAAAAGTCGTTGGCAGATATATATGGGTTAAATAATGTCCCATATTTCGACTTATTATAAATTGTGCTTGTAAAATCGAAAATATTCCAAAGTCTTTGTAAGTTTTATTACCGTTAAAAGTAATGATACTCCTTAATTCAAATTCATTCAAAATCATTTGTTGATTATTTGTGTTCAAACTAATATGGTGGCCATCCATATGATACCATGATATATTAATATTATCAATTCTCTTAGAATAGCTACTTATTTCTAAGGGACAATACTGGTAATCCATGGGAAACGAGCACAAGTTCATAGGACAAGTTAATGTTATTGTTAACTTTTGACTATAAAACACCAGTCCATCACTTCGAATCCTAAGAAGGAATAATGGCGACTTAATATTTGTGGTCTTACTATTTACTTCATTAGTAAAGTATAACTCAGGAAGCCAAATTTGATCTCTCTTATGGTTGATCATCAAAGTTCCGTTAAAAAATTCGGATCGAAGTCGGGGATCGTACCAGATTTGACGAATATATAATGTAGTCGTATAAGACATCTTCAATATACTTATCTCACCAATATTTTGAATTGACAGGCTTACTTTAATCTCAGTTGATTCATTTTGAAACTGATTTGGTGAGAAGTAAGGATGATATCCTTCAAATATGTTGTCCACCAAATTGTCGACTCTGTTATTTTTTGTGTATAATATCTCAAACGAATAAATTATTTTGCATAAACAAAAAATCAGAAATATATTAGTTAATAACACATTGATAAATCGATGATCAATCATATTATAATATAAATTGTTCGTTTGCTAATTCTCATCAATATTAGTTCATTCCAACTTTGTGTAGCAAAACAATGTGTTGATGACGTTTAAGAAAATGCTTCATACTATTAAATAAAACAGCTAGATATTTAATATAGTAATTCCAAATTTCGTCCCAAGGTTTGGTGAAAAATATAAATAAGAACTGAACTATATATACACGTCCTTTAAATGCATAACAATTTAGCTTCGATGAACTGAATAAACGAAATGAGTGATAAGTAAAAATTGGTATTTGCCAACATTAATATTACATATCTTCTAATTATTGATTGCCATTGGTTACATACGTCATCCTATAGCACTGGGAGTGAAAGAATTACACGTATATAATACTTATTTTATTGTTCGTGCATTATTTGAAAACTACATCATTATTTTAATTACATAGTTTTTAATTATTTTTTTTAATATCCTTTTTTTAAATTATGAAAATGCAGAAAATCGAAAAACTTTCCTTTCTTTTAAAAATATAATCGAAAAAATGCCATTGTTTATAAGTAATACAGTTACAATTTCAAGACAATATTTTTTATGATTTCTTAATAGGAAAATATAGTGAAAATAATTACTAACTAAAAAGTAAAAACGATGTGCAAAAATATATCAGACGAAAATATAAAATTAATGTTTTTGAAATACGAATTTAATTTAATTACAAACATTATTCACTAATTTTATGTTAGGAAAATCCATATCATTTAAACACTGCGTTCAATTCTTTATTTGAATAATTCACTTAACAAAAATAATTGAAATAGAAAGTGTTTCACATACCAACTATCTTTTGTTTTCGAGTTCTACATGATAATGTGAAGTCTTCCGATTTGAACCCAATTTTTATCAACTATTTCAAATTTGTTATATTTATTGAAGGATTTATTGAATTGATTTATATAGTACATTTTAAAACATATTATTTATTAATAGCATTCTTTTATTTAGGGAATTGTATAATAACATTTTATATGTTTAGTTATCGATCACGTTCATTGTAAAATAAATAAATCGGTAATATGGTTGATGTATGCGCCATTTAAGTAATATACAACGTGTCTCAAAATTAACGCATAATAGGGTATATATTTGTAATGTAATTATTAATTAATGTAAAATATTATGTAATACCTATTATGCGTATATTTTGAGACACCCTGTATATCACTTATAAATAAATAAAAACAACGATGTAATGCGTATATGTATACTAACAGTATGTATTAATAAATGTATGGTCTTACGACAAATTAAATAAAATAAATTTGTTTTTTTATTTAAAAATAAGAAGAAAAAGAATCTTACATTTTAATGTGCCCATTATATATCCCTACAAATCTAAATTTTAATATAATATAACATAAATAAAATTAAAAATAAATACACACATTGAATATAAGTGAAACTCAAATATATTTCAAAGTCAGTAAATTAGGAAAATAAATGTAGTGCAGACAGAGTAAATTACTAACGCAGACAGAGTCAATTAAATACATTACCCGATAAATAGTATTACATTACATATATTGCTATAGGCTACATAAATTCTACCATAAATTTTGGCACGTAATTAATGCAATTAAATTAATTTAGTGGGTTTTATGCATTTTGTATGTATTGTACAGAGTAGTTCTAAAACAACGGATTTCAAGGCTTCTTCTTCACATCCTGTTTTTACGACTTTAAGATAGAACTAATTTGATACTTTAGATTGACTTACAGTGTCCGTATAAAAATGTGTAATAAATTTTAAATAAATAACTAAAGTATAAATAGTTTTTATCAGGGGGGTAGTAACTCTCCCTCACAACATTAGTCCACGGTCTATATTTTCACCTAAGGCACGGTCACACATTGTTTACTTTGCATATTTTTACATTAAATACTTTGCAAAGGATTATAACGTTTATTAAACCGGAAATCCAATATATTGTATGTTTCATACTAAATTGATAGTGCTGATTTAGAATGACCCAGCATCACCTACCACCTTATTTAAATCGAACTTTTATGTCAGAGATTTTTTTAAATACATATTAACAATGTGAACAAATTAGTAGTTGTATGATTTGATGCATTATATGATTCAATCAGTAGTGCTGTCTAATCCAATAATGTAATAAAGTGAGCGAGTTAACGACCTGGTCCGAGATCTTGAAATAACAAATCACGAAAATGAGGTACCGTCGTCTCGACATCGAAGGCTAAATGTATAAATACTGACGTTAAAGTACCATTTTTGTAATCGAATTGTATACCTGAACCATCTATTCTCTATGTGTAAAGCTTTTTTTCATTTTAATTACATATATGCTCCGTTCAATACATTTGTTATCGACTATGCCATCAATATTCAGCATATTAGCTATTTATGGCAATGTACATCTATTTGTCTATGTTGCTTATTCTATAATTATGAGGGAAACTTATTGAAATCTAATTAAATTATACAGTGTATTTTTTATGAGGAAAACAATTCGGTTATCTTTGCTTTGCTAACTTGAAAATCATCGCCATTTTAATAATAAGGCAACAGTCAGGAAGGATACAACACACTATCGCTTCCGTTGCCTCTGGGATAGACGTAATCATGTTGAGCACCACATTTGGAAAGATTGGCGGTTGCGCTAATTGGATATTACTGGTACTGGTAACATCAGACATTTACTTTAGTGGAAATATGTACTACACATCAAACTATACATAGGTCTTATTAAGCTGCTTTCTTGTTCTTGATACAGAAATTGGCTGCATTGAGAGAGGCCAAGATTAAAGAAAGAAGTGTTATGGGGACTCAGATGAAACAACTCCTAAATTACTATTAGTTTGAGTAGACTGTAGATAATGTTCAATTAACAAAATGGAAAGCCCAATGCTCCAATGCCCCAATGCCCCAATGCTCCAATGCCCCAATGCTCCAATGCTCCAATGCTCCAATGCTCCAATGCCCCAATGCTCCAATGCTCCAATGCTCCAATGCTCCAATGCTCCAATGCTCCAATGCTCCAATGCTCCCATGCTCC
>JAUZND010042110.1:4294-31077 GCA_034780555.1 Coelogynopora nodosa | reverse complement strand
AATGCTCCAATGCTCCAATGCTCCAATGCTCCAATGCTCCAATGCTCCAATGCTCCAATGCTCCAATGCTCCAATGCTCCAATGCCCCATGCTAGCAGACTTTTGCCAGATTTAGCAAAACGCGATACCCCTGACGTGGCATTCAAACTGAATTATCATGCCAAATATTTCTAGTGCTCATTGAAACTGTTTACCAGTACTATATAATTGTTTATTCTAATGTTTGAATACTGAGCTATGTACTGTAGTGATAAAATAACGTTTAAACACTTTAATTTTACGTTTTTGTTTTAAAAATATGTTTTTAAAGTGATGGGTTATATGCTTAAACGGAATTTAAATTCGAAATAATAGCATAGCTAATCATTCTCGGGGATCTCAACGCAGTAATGCAGAAATCTTCCAAAGCACCCTACATTACTCCACACGAAAAATGGTTACACCGAAACACTAGTTGACTTCGTATCGTGACACGACCTTGTCTCAACCAGCACAAGGTTTTGGAAACTGATTTACCAACTCGCCACATTTACTGGATGTAAACGCAGAAAGTGTAACGTAGACAAGTGTCTAACTGTGACACAATCATACCTCTGACTAGAATCAGACCATAACCTGCTGTACTGCAATATCAAGCTCTACCGACCACCCATTGGGAAACCATGGCGCAATTACAACACACTATCTGAATCCGAAACTTGTCTCCATTTCTCAGAGGTATCTAATGACACACGTGGTGAAGACGAATCAGCAAACTACTCGAAAATTGTCGCCACCATTGAAGCTGCAACAAACCAAACCTTACCACCAATTAGAGCTCTGAGAAACGGGCAACCTCTGTGGGACAGTGGTCTAGCTATACAGCAGCTAAGCAAGACAGTTGAACAACTTCGACTGCAAAGAAAGACAACAGAAGCGAAAAAAGAAGCGTCCACGAACCTCACATCAATCTACAAAGAGCGTCAACGCTTGGCAATTATAGGGGTAATCAGTACGATAACAACAGAAGGGGACAACGAAAGATGTGGCACCGTGTGGACCTTAATTAACTCACTTACTAGTCGTAAGAACTTGCCGCGGTTACTCTAACAGGCTATATTACAGATGAACGCAGGAACGAGCTGCGCGACTTATTCTCAGACATCGTCAACGATAAAAACTTTAACATCGAACCAATCTCGGAAGCCCAACTTAATTCACAGATCAAACGGATGCGTAGTAGAAAAGCTACGGGTCCTGATGTGGTGCCTATCGAAACACTCCACAACACAACTGTTATATCACAAAGATGATTCACGTGATGAGCATGGTTCTCTACACCAACCGAATGGACAACAACCAACATTGTCGGCATCCCAAAAAACCAAGCAACACACGTATAGATGAACACAGGGGTATCTCCCTCATATCTTGAACTGCAAATCTCTTTAACAAAGTTTTGCTGTCACGACTGCAACCCGCGCTGGACAGTTATTTCTAACGACAAGAGCAAGATGGCTTCAGACGGCACGGTGACCCAATTCTTCGCACAACTACGTATTATCGAAGAATCACGTATTAATTAATCGGACCTTACCGGCATCTTTGTTGATTTTCATTAAGCCTTCGATTCTGTGTCAAAATCCGTCATCCCGTCAGTGTTCAAAGCCTAAAATGTTCCACAAAAACTGTTCAACCCTGTGATGGCTCTATACACGAACATCAGGGCAGCACTGATCACACCCGGCGGACTGTCAGACTACTTTGACACGACCTCCTGGGTCTACCAAGGAAACACCTTAGCTTCTTTTTTATTCATTCTTTTACTGGGTTTCATTCTTCGCACCGCACTTCCAGACAATATAGTGAAGGCTTCCTACTTTGGAGACGCACCTGCAGTAACCGACACCCAGAGAAGAGACTCGCCCTCATTTTATGCTCTGATGACCTGGACTTAGTCTCATCAACAGTCGGAGGAGCCCAGCGAATGCTTACCAACCTCGTAAAAACCATAACAGCAGTCGGCCTCAAGTAAACACTAAAAAGACTGAAATGCCCTACGGTCGACGGAGAGTCCACTTTACTACCTCGATACACCCGTTTTACCTTGTTGGCATGGTTCCAAGAGCACAGGACGACTTTGCACAACGGAACATTCTAGTATGGTCAGCCTTCCTGTCAATCAGGACTATTCTCCAATACACCACTTACCAGGCAATCTCCGCGGACGCCTGTTCCAAGTTGTAGTAGAAACTGTGTTACTGTACAACGCAGAGACCTGGACTGTATCGTATACACTGGAAAAACATATAGAGAGCGCACACTCCACCCTACTGCATGCGGGCTTCCTTCGGAATCCACTATCCAACAACGATAAGTAACACAACACTTTATTAACGCTCTCGACTTTCATCACCGAGCAAAACTCTACACGACAGAAGACTCCGCCTAACGGGTACAGTATTCGTGCCGAAACCTACTGTCAAGAACCAGTTCAAGAGGTCCTCATGCTTGCACTACAAAACCAACGGCGACAGGGCCAGGCAAGAACGCAACGATACCCTGACAGACTCCTAGCTGACGCTCAAGCTTCCGAACAACGTAATGATATAAACTTCATCAGGGACCTACTTTTCAAGAGTTCCATTTGACACTGAATTTCAGTTTATTATCTATCTATCTATAAAGCATTATCTGGTGGTGTACAGTGTTTTTTATGTAATCTATCCGTGCATAATTGGTTGGTCTCTACTTCTGGAATATTAATTGGCAACTCTACACTATTTAATATTATGTAAATTATAATAGAAGACACCTTCCAGACCTTCAGTAGATATGTTGTGTGGACAATCTTCGTATTTTATAAATGGTATTGACTTGAGTTTGTGAAAGTTCAAAAATAAACATAAAAAGATACTCTAATTGAAAATGTATCTTAATAATCAGATAATCTCGAGGGTGAAGATAATTTTAATAGTTAATAATAGTTAATAATTAATGGTTAATAATAGTTAATAAACAATATTAATATTTTCCGTAGTTTATCAAAATTTATCTCTGAATTTATCCCAGAATCATTGCCTACAATACGTACATATTGGATTAATTTTTGGATGATACGTACATAAATAAATCGAAAATCTAAAACATTTATATTTCTTAACTTTAAAAAAAAAATCTGTATGAATATATTGAAACCTTTTTTTCGCTATATTTCCTTTGACGTCAAGTGTTAAATCCGTAAATAAAATGGTTAATGGATATTGCTAGAAGCATTAAGTAAATAACGAAATAAACATTTAATAAAGCTATAAATAACAATAATAAATGTAATGATATATATATATTATATTAATTTATATTTTACTATCATACTTAATAAATAATTATCAAGAAAAACTTTGATTGTATTTTTTTAATATTTTTTATCTTGTTGACGATAAATTAATGGCAATTTAGTTACGTATTTTCTAATATTTTATTTGAATAAGATACTAGCATTTAATCGAATTATTTATTTCATAACTATTTGAAATTAGGGCTTTAGAAGTCGCCGTCACTATAAACTTCCTATAAGATAATTAACGATATATGTCACTCTGTAATACTACCCTTTGTGTGCTTCCGTTATACTAATAATATAAAAACCGGATGAAGCTCAAAATTCGGGCTAAAACGTGAATGTGACCAATATTACATTTATGTTCACATAAACTAATTATTAATTTCCGTTCCTTTCGTTTACATTCAATTCCTATCATTCATAAAAAGATATAAATATTAACATAGAAAAATTCAAAATATCTCTTTTGTGATAACCTTCATGTTTACTATATCGTATTAACTATTATGATATACTTGCATTGAAACAAGTTAAAGTAAAAATATTGTATTTTGTTGATAATATTAAATCATCTTTATATTATATTTCATACAGTCTTTATCAAACAACCTCAATTTCATCTTACTGAATTATAACAATAATTACATCTAAATTGTCCCAACTAAAAAATATTCAAACAAGTTGTTTGCAGTATTTCTGATATTTGGAACTTTAAATTAAACTATGCTGAAGAAGTGTGTATCTTTTGTTTTCATTCTCAAACTTTTAATTTTCCAACTATGTTCATGCGAAAACAATGTTCCGTCAAAAACAGAATATAAAGAAGATGAAGGTATCGACAAGTTTGTGGAAAGAATATGTAATCGTTCCGATTCTTACTACTCACCGAATCAGTTTCAAAATGATTCAACTGAAGTTAAAGTTTCTATGTTGGTAATTAACATTGGTGAAATAAATGCGCTGGACATGTCATACACCATTACCATATTTTTGCGACAAGTCTGGAATGATCCCCGTCTACAATTTGAAAAATATTACGATAATTTGACAATCAATCATATGCGAGATAAAATATGGCTCCCGGAGTTATACTTTCCCAATGAAGTTAACTCTGAAGTCAGCATTTTTAAGTCCCCTACATTTCTTATTTTTCTTACAAATAATGGAACGGTATATTACAGTCAGAAGTTAACTCTTCAACTAACCTGTCCGATGCACTTATATACTTTTCCTTTGGATGAACAGAATTGCCCTATGCATATCAGTAGCTATTCTAAAACGATTGATAACATAAAATTGTCATGGTTCCACGAAGATGAACACACACTAAATGTTGATATAGCTGAAGAAAAATTGAATTTGAATGAATTTCACCTACATTATGTAATCACTGAACACACTTTACATACATTTAAGTGGGCAGGAAAATTTTCAACTCTGAAAGCTAAGTTCATGTTGAGCCGAAAGTTTGGATTTTATTTGATCCACACCTATCTACCATCATTACTCATTTTTATGGTTACTTGGTTGTCTTTTTTTATCGATTTTAAGTCTGCTCCAGCACGAATCAGTTTAAGTTTACTCTCGGTATTGGCGTTGATAACACAGAGTTCGGCTACAATGAAGAACCTTCCTCCGGTCTCATACATTAGAGCAATTGATGTTTGGGTCTTCTCCTGTCTCTTTTTTGTGATTCTTTCGCTTATCGAATTTGCTTTTATAAATTCTTTTTGTCGTGAGGAGGCGAATACAGCTGCAGTTGAAATTGCTCCTAAAAATACGAAACGAAATGCAGGTGACGGGATAAGTGCTTCTGTACACTATTACATGGATTTTGAAATGACTACGGCTTTTAAAATGAAGACAGGTTATATTATTGACAAAATGTGCATTATATTATATCCTTTGGTTTTTCTAATTTTTAATATAGTATATTGGTCATACTACGAAATTCATTCTAGAGTTAAGTGATTTTCTGTTCATATTGGTGAAGCTCTATCATATACACTATATATGAACAGCAGTTCATGATTTTATTATTTAATATTATCAGAATACATACTTACTAACATTATAATTAGAGTTTTCGCGAATAATTGTGTTAAACATTACAATGCAACATCTCTAAAAACACATATTAAGCAAAACGTCTTGTGTATACTTATATTCTATTCTTACAAATATAGAAGTTACGCAATTTAATCAGATCCATTCCATTCGATCGTCAAATTTATATTGTCGTATGTAAAATGTCGTCTATAATTTCGTAGTATTTTAATGTCATAGGCAAATTGTTATATTTAAATTTATCGTAATTAATTTGTCTTATATTCAAAAGTCTTACATTTAATTTGTCGTATTTTTGAAAATGGTATATTACATTGGTGTGTTACGTTTTTAAGTATGAGTAAAACTCTATCGAATGTTATTTATGATTTTTCAATCCGTTAAATTGGTATCAGCAGTAAATGGCAAATGATGTAATTCATGTTAATTAAGTATCTCATACACGTTTTCTGGAAATTTTAACTGAAACATGCTACGGTTAATTTTTCTTTCACTTGTGTTATAATGTATGCGGAAGCTTTGGGTGCGGTTAAGAGTGTTCAGATCCGGTTATACACTGCTCACTGATAAAAAGATATAATAATTTAAAAAAATTAATTATGTCATTTTACACATGCGACTTTTTAAATTACGACAATTGACATACGACTGTATGAATAAGGCAATTTACATATGACAATATTATAGATGAAAATATTACCATAGATCCGTTTAATCATATGTGTATTATTATATGATATTAGTATAGTAATATATATTTATTTATAAGTTATGAAAGCTAACAGGAAATTGTGTCACGTTTCATTTATTTGTAAAATATTTAATTTATTTATCATTATTTATTTGACAGCGTTAAAATTATAATTTATATACTTATAAATATATATACTTATAAATATATATATGTACTATATATAAATAATATTAAGATATTATATAATATCAATATAGTATTTTAATGGCAACTGAATTAAACACGGTTACTAATATTTCAGAATAATTCATTATCATACAATGTTATGTATTAGAAAATGTTCAGAGCTATAGTATTGTTACTATTGTTATTGTGTTTGATACAGTATATTTTTTCAATTATATCGCTTACTATAACAACACGTTGGTTATTTTATCAATTGTAACGATTAATCTTTTTTAATTAAGTATATCAGTAATATCGATTTCATCAATGATAACATCTTTATATAATATGTATTCTAGAAATTGATCACTATGAACTACTATGATCAATCAAACTACTTTGAAAAATCATCAAAATGCGAACACATAACATTTTATGGACGTATTCAATAATTACCACATTGAAATTTACAAAAAAATATTTTTGCATCACGCAATCATTCATGTGAAATTATAATTCTAAGGAAAAATCAACAAATTACACTTGTCAAAATTAGAGTACACTCAACATTTCTTAACAAAATGATATAGTCTATACACAACAAAACTGTACATCATAATAGTGACTTTCATTCATGAGTACCTTGAGAATTAATCAAAAATTATAAAATTTATAGTATTCCTAAACATAACATTTTTACAAAATCAAATTGTATTCATTAAGTTTCAATCATTCATGCATTAACATACTTCAACTACTTCAAAAAATGTTCAAAGTTCACCATAAATAATAAAAACTATATGAAGCCTATCGTATATATGCATTCTTTTAAATGAAACAAAAAAACATACAATTTTTTGTAGGATTAAAATTTAAAATTAGACTACATGTTACAAACGCAGATATTTACGTTTGACAAAGTATAAAACAAAAAAACAAAATACCCCACAAATACAATCCATGTGTGAAAGCGAAATAAATAAATAATTGCTAACACATTTTCGGCGAATATACTGGTATAATATTGCATGGAGTCGTTAACATTATAAGGATGTAAACAAAACACATTGTAATACATTGTACAAGAAAAACTAACATTCTAATAATATTAAATAAACTGAGCTGTTCTGCCATTTAATGCAGTTTCTGACTTTTTGGGTTAATCAGTAATGGAATGTTTAACATTCCTTATTTACGGTGTCTTCTTTTATAGTTGCAGCTCGAAATGCCGTATTTAATGTTTTTGTTTTTTACTTCGGAAGATTTTTTTCTTTCTGCAATTACAGTTTTTTAGGATTAAATGTGGTTATTAAGAGGAATATTTAAATACAACATTCCCAACGTATCATGGAGTGCTTTTGATTAAAAATTTGTTATGTATTTTAGTAGTTGTTATCGAAAGTAAAACCAAAAATGTGATTCTTGAGACATCCTTACGCAGTACGAGCAATTGCTGCTGCTTGATACCATATATGCATTATCCGTCTCCATTTCCTATGAGAACTAATATGTTTTCTGTGTCCAAAGTGTCCAAACGATTCATAATGGTCAGCACCTTGATGCAGTCTTCCATATATTTCATCCCTGTCCAAAGAAAAAATCTTTATTCGGTTTTATTTTTCTGTTCATGGCAGTAAAATGCGCATCATATAAAACTCGAATAACCATTATCTTGAAATGACTCATTTTGGGTTTCTGATAGTTGGTTCAAGTTCTATAACTATTATCCAGAATTTGGAAAAATATATTCACTATTTTAGAAGACGATAACACTCCCGAATAAAATTAATCTACACTTAATGGTTCCGGTAGTGCTTGCTTGCACTTGTTCAGTGTGTATTTGATCAATACTTACTTTGTTTAAATATAAGAAGTAAGCATTATTATGGATATTTTTATTTTAAATACAGATTATAACCACAATTGAAGGAATTTTGGGTATGTTCAATAAATTTATAAAAATTGTATTGATTTTCACCTATGGTGTCACATGACTGGTTGCGAAAACAGATTAATTACATTTTAGGGAATTGAAGAGTTATATTTAATCAAAAAGTATGCACTTCATAAGTGACTCCCGCTCTATCAAGTATACCTGTACATTTAAATAGGTTTAAAATATTGCATAATGTATCCGCTAAATGACCAAATATTAATCATTTGAAAGAGTATTCTCACACTGTCAAGTACGCAGAGTACGATATTAATTTGATTAAAAATTACTGATTGCATGTTGTCTAATTGCTTTTATTTTGCTCGTCATAATTCAAGCTGACACATTTTATTGTCTGCCGTCTGTGTGTTATATCTTTATTATATTATTATATATGTTCAACCAGTGATATATTCATAGTAAACAAAATGCATAGTATATGTATATATATTTATAACCTATACATATTTGCATATGTGTAAGTTTATTAATTTACTATGTAAAGTTTTGTGTATAATACTTTTTATCCACTGATAAGTAGTGAATTTGAACTTAATGCTAAATGTAAATTTTCAGAGAACAATTAGATATCTTTATCTGAGATGATTATTTTTTTATTCAAGTTTGATACAATTTTGTAATTATTAGCCAGTCATGTTATTGTTTTATCGACAGATAAATTTAAATAACAATATTATATAATGCATTATATTAACCAAAAAATGTATATATTAATTGAAATAACGTATAATAATAAATATTACACATAAATAATAAATGAAACAAAGTATACATATTTTATAGAAATGATAATGATTGTGAAATATCTCATAAATTCATATATACAGCTAAATTTAAATATAGTTAAAATTAATCAACTAAATAAAACTTGTTTAGCAAAGGTTAGAATAGAAGGATTTAATTAACTGTCTTAAATAATTATTGTATCAAAATGTATAATTGATAATTTTATAAAATAAATTTATTAACAACATTTATTAAACATTTATTTTATTTTACAGAAGCAAATTTTTTTAATATGTTTTTTTGATTAATGGCACATTATTTTGGTGTAACATATAAACTAAAACAAAAAAATATTTATAATTAATACATAAATATACAAATATTAGTTATACATATAAAAACTTATACATATTTAAATAGTATTTAGCGTTTAATTTAAAAATATTACCTTGATGAATTTTTGCCATATGTTTAAATGAGTTATACATATATCGTAATATAAAAATTAGATTACTAAAATAATTCACTTGAATATTAAATAATCAATTCGATATACTTTTATTGTACATAATATAACAGTTTGGTTAGGAAAATAGCTAAATAGCATTGTAGAAATTGTAGCAATATAAATTGTAATGCAATGAATTAATGTATAACAACATGACTGACGAATTAACTTATGTAATAATAATAACCACAGATAGTATCCATATATACATTACATTAATTAATTAATTAAATCAATAAGAATATAATATTATTGGGAAGATTTTTTAAAATTTTTATACAAAATGCAGTATGTAAAATATATCGCATATCCAAATTCAGCTAACTAAAATGAGTTTGTACTTATGCGACATTACACATCCTTACACACATCCGATTTACATTTATCTTCGTCGGAAATAAAAAGTCAAAGTTAAACTCAGGCGGTTTCCGAGATCCATAATGTGCACACTATGATAAATTGCCATGGCCAATATTATTAATACCTCCACATTATTCAGTTTATAATAGGATTCGATATTTTAACTGAAGAGTTTTACTTGTAAAGCTTAGAGTATTTAATTAACATCATTGCTATTGAACATAAATTCATTGATATAATAATAATATATATAATGTATATATATATATATACATCATATTTAGAAGAGTTAGAATAAATTTCACACACATACAGTCCACACACATATTTTGTTTAGAGTAGTTTTATTTTTAAAACAACAATGGAAGTATTTCCCTTATGCAATAACATAGACATATGATATTTCAATTTAATTGGTAAAACAAGAATTTAATAGAAATATGATAATTTTCTTTCATATAAAAATATTATGAATTAGGAAACAGTAAAGTTTTTTATTTAACATGTGCTTTCGAATGAAATTTAAAACAGAATATTAGGCGAGAAGCATGTGCAGGAGCACATATATGTATATATAGATATATATATAAATGTAAAATAATTTGATTGAATTATTAGCCTAAAACTTTTTTAAATTTGTTTATATATGGTGCTTCAAAATTAACACAAACATTTCAATAATCAAAAAAGTATGTAAATTATGCAGGCTGATGTGGTCAATAGATCATAATGACATTTTTATCGAAATACAATGTAATTGATAAAATACGCCCCCTTTAGTACATTCCTTTTCAGTTATAAACGTATGATTAAGCATTTAAATTTCCCAAATATAGCAACATTGAATTATTTGGGATATACTTTATCGATAAAACGTTATCGATAAACAATGTAAATAATAAAACAATTAAAAAAACAATAAATAAAATAAACCAAAGTCCCGCACCATAATTTCACTAACCTATCTCTAGTTTAAATTAAAATGTTCAAAGTTATTTTTTATTATCGATTGTAGTCTGTTTCTAGATTACACTTTTTTTTAATTTATTGATCTGTCAGCCATTTGTCATTCTAGATTTATTTTATAGAAAATAAACCATAGTTGTACTTTTTATTATTTGATATTTACACAATTATAATTTGACCATATTTGTTCAGTACTTATTGCAAATTATGCAACATACGAAAGAAAATACATTTCAAACGGAGAAACTATTTTTTACATTTTGAAAATCAAAATTGGTCAGATATTATTATTTATAATTAAACCTCATTGCAAAACGTCCGACAACTACAACTATTGTGATAATGGCATTATTTGAGATGTTCTCTTTAAAGCAATTAAAAAAATAATTCTGTACTATAGATGAAGGGTATTTAATTTTTATTTGTGGTGAAAATGTACTACTAAAAAATATGGCTTGTATATAAAGAATCGGAACTACGAATCGTATAATGAGTAAATTAATCTCAAAATTGGTATTAATTTAAAACTTTTAGACATTTAAATTTGTTCTTCCGTGTGACATAATAAAACAAAAATGTTTCAAACAAAATCGAGTCCTTGTGAATTATACCAGATAGCATTAAAAATCGATATATCGTTTTGAGAAAACATGTTCCTGATTTCAGCCTGATCAATTGCACATTCCTCGAATTAAAATAGTTATTTTTTTAATTAAGATATAAATGTGTTAACTAGTAAATTGTAAAAAAATCATACCAAAGGAAACTTTTACAAAATATAAAATTATAAAACGGGGCCACTAATGCTGTCCATATATTTAAAAGACTTCCGTATAAATAATTATTATGTGCACTGTTTAAAAAACGAATATTTGTTATATTATTATTTGTTTCTACAAATTAATCATATGAGTTGGGCAATATAATTATTAATCACATTTCCTTAATAATCTTCTAAACTGTACACAATAACGCGAAATATATATATATATATTTCGCGTTATTGTATCATATTTTGTATCATATATCATATATGTCATATATATCATATATCATATGTTGTATCATATATGATAGAAAATTATGTACAGAAATTATGAAGTAACCATTGTATGAGATTAAAACGGTTGTCACTTAAATGCAGAGGAAAATCAGGAGGACAAATCGGAGGAATAAATAAGTAGTTTTCAAGGTCGGCATTACAACATGTAACAAAGATAAACAAAAAAAATCAATTTAATGAATGTAGTAATTACTTAAAATTCGTTAAATTCTATTATTTGTATATTTCAGAATTAAGTTAAATGTATACGTTTTTGACCGTTTTTATAGACATTTTAAAATCCCTTACATTTGTTTTTCATAATTAATTTGATTATTTTAAAATCTATTTAGTTTATTTTAGATACTTTTGCATTGACGAGCTTGAAAAATAGGTTAAATTTCTTCGAATTTGTTCTCCGGGATTAAGTTACAACCGGTTATAACAGCATAATTTAAATAAATATGTAATTATTATGATACTCGTAAGTAGCATATCACAAATTACATAATATCCTATAATATACTGTAATAAACTAGATTTAATAAACAATAACTGAAGCGCAATAAAAATTGCCTCAATTATTTTTTGTAGTTCAAACTACAAAATAAAAGGTCAAATGAGCACAATTACATAATCTGTTAATTTTAAAACAATGTAAAACATTTACTTTTCGTCATATTATTCAACACATAACTAAATGTTATTAAACAATATGTTTTTAAATTATATCTACATTTTACTGACAGCAAACACTTTAAATATTACTGGGATCAGTTCATAGCGATAGTTAAACATATATTATTTGTTGATCATAATAATTCCAGTTTATGATGAACTGATAATTTTAAAAGTTAAATGAAAATTTCCTTTAAACTAAAATTTATTGACAAATAAGAAATATAAATAGATTTACAATTATGTCAATTAAATTTGATTAAAACATTCATATCGCAGTTAAAAGGACCGAGAGCATAAGTAACTACCCCAACCCTCTCAAATACTTCTACTTAATTTAACGTACATGTATATACTCATATACAATATCAGTGATTATACTGCAGTAAAATATAGCAATGACTGACTGGTATATTGGAAATATAATTAAGTGTATAACCATATCATCATGCAAATGAACTATAAATTTATTTTCCTACCACGGTCTGTTTAAAAGGTATACAAAACAAGCAATAAATAGGATTAGTAAAGAATCACTTATAGCATGTGATAACTATTATTTAGTCCGAAAATTTCTATTTAGATTCAATTTTTATACCTTTGGTGTGTATTATACCCCAGAGGTATAACATAGCATTATGAAGTAGCAAATATCAAGTCTGGGTATCGAATACTAAATTTATTTATGCAAATGCTAACAACTTCAAACATGTACTTATAGCTCATATATCTATGTATCTACATATCTTATAAAAATTTCTAGAAATGTGATACTCTACATATTTGTATTATCACATATCTAAAAATATATGGCAATTTCCAGAATAAAAGTATGGTGTGGGTAGCTCATATGGCTCATCTTGTACACTATGTATGTAACTTCAAGTAGTTTTAGACAAAAAAGATTAATTCTCTGCAATTTTGGCAATGAACCACAGCGTGTGTTTTACAAATACGACAAGCACAAACTGTGTAGGAAACTGATGTCTTTTTGTCCCAATTTATTGGGCAGAATGCACACTGTGAGAAAGTATGTGTCTTGGTCGCATTACAATATATTAGACATTGATAGCTTGTTGCGTTGCTGCACATTTAGGTCTATTCATATTGAAATATTATCAATAAATGACTACATAAATAAGAAAATAGTATTTTCGTATACGAAAATATTCTTTTAATCAATATGCATAATGTACACACCTAATAACTAATATTAATATAGCAAAATTTATGTTGGGTATAATATACCACGTGATTTTCGTTATGGTCGTTAAAGAGTTTAGGATTTATCAATGGCTAATTTTTGGAGATGACTCTGTTTGTAACTATCTGTAAATATATATTTAAATTAGGTGAATGTATATGCTATAATATCATTTTGTATACACACACACACACATTTTGATTTATTTGTTATAATTTTTGCTAGAACTATGTGAATTGTTCTGAATTAAATATATATTTCAAACGGGAAGAAAATGTAGGATAATGTATTTTAAATAAATTCAATAGGTGAAAGCATCAACGTGATAGCATTAGTTGTCTGACCAATATACTATATGATTCTTCCCTTTCATGAAAACGGGTAAAAAGTCAATTACGGTATTTCCCAAAAAACTTGATTTTACATTAACATATTTTGAGCTTTATGTCATTTTTTAAAGTTATATAGATATCGATACTGGTAAAACGGTTTTTGAAGTTATAAAGAACAATTTTTTATTTTAATTTTTTTTTTGTGAAGATATGTGATTCCAATCTTATCCATTTAATTTATTCTGGGCTGTTTTTTTATTAAAGTTAAAATCTTGTACCTGTAACAAAATCACTTTATTACAACACATGCTCTATCGATTATGTTAATCTTATTGTTTATGTTTGTAGAGCTACTTCTACTATCTTAAATATGGCTGACACTCTTATTATTACATTTTAAAATTTAATATTAATTAACATTTTCTATATTATATAGTTTTGTACATATGTCCTTTACTGTTGAACAAAGCTATTATTATATGAATAAATAATTATTAAATGGTTTAGTTCGTCTTGTAACCGGTTGAAAAGTCAAGTCCAATTTTTAGCAACTCGTAGAATGGTTTTCCCCCTTTTTACTCGATCCAAGATCACAGGCATTATTCCTAGATCTTTAAATCGATGCATGAATTGTTTACTAATACATATATATAGCTATCTTAACTGTTAGTGAAATTCTGTTTTGAAAATCAATAAATATTGGGCTTTCTTATATAATTTTGTAATATTTAAAGTAGTTCAGAGCCGTTCAAATAAACATTGTTTATGATAATTATTAAATATATTCATACTACTAATATGCTACTAACTAATTATATTTATAGAAATGTAACACTTCAAGCAACTTCAATGCAATACCTTACGATTGATTAGTTACTATATCAATTTCCCAAATAAAATGTTAATCATTTGAACCATGTGATAATAATTGTGAAGATAATGATTTATCGAAAAATCGTTCGGAATATTCGCTAAAAAATATAACGACTGAATAATTTTTTTTCAAAAATTAGTCCAAATAGTTTGTATTTGTTCAAAATATTAATTATTGGTTATTGATGTTGATGTTGAGGGTTAAATGCTACTAGAGAAATAATTACAGTAATAAAAAATATACCAATAAAAGGTTTGTGATGATAATTTTATCTACAAAATATGAATTAACACATTTTCGTATTATATTATTAATATTATGAATAAGTAAAATGTAAAAATCGAATTATTATGTATTAGTATATTATATTGTATCATCAATTAAGATACATTACTTATGTTTTGTAAATATTATAAATAAAATTAGCTAATTTTGATGTCCATATATGGCAATTTTCTAAAAAAAGGGCGCAAATGCGTTTGCCAAAAAATAAAAAGGTAAATTTTTAGATACTTATTATATTAGTATTACATTATATAGTATTACTTATAGTATCTCCGTAATTATTTGAATCCAACTAAATGCCTTATATATTTTCATAAAATATCACTTACATAATAGTATATTGTTTTGTTTTCATATTTTTAGCTTTGATTTATGTAGGCATGTTGCGCACGTTACATTATTTGGGACAAGTTTTTGAATGTTACTTATTTTAGTGAATGAAATACATTAAACATATAATAGATACGTATGTATTGATTTACATATTACGATTATCACTGATTATAAATTGTTCCTGATAACAATGGCAATTTATTGTTTTTATTAATTTATTGATATAAGGCAAAGACCGAAAAAACAATTTTTTGAATAATCATAATAGCTACTAATTTAGATTAAATATCTGTAAGGATTAGTTATATAATTATTACACGTGTATGTTATACAAAATAACTATACAAATTATAATTATTTTAAATATGCAGTATAAAAAATAAAGTTGCTCGCATTACAAATTTTGAACATTGTTTCACAATCAATATATTTTTTGCAATTATCCTGATTCTTTTATATAAATCATAATATGATATATTCAAAATAAAAACATAATTTTAACATTTATTATAGAAACAAATTAAAAACGCATTAATAATTTCAACATGTTATATAAGGAAAATTATTAAATAATTAATAAAAATATAATATGTTTATTTTATGTAATATAATAGTAGGTATACTCAATCATTGGTACCTACCTTAAAAACATATGCATCAATAAATTATTCCTAACAACTTTTACTTTTTAATAAATAATATAGAAAACAGTTTACGGTTGCACATATAACATTTCGGGACAATCATTACATAACGACCGTGATAATAGTTTAGTAAATACCATTGTTGAACGCTTACGATTAAATGTTTAAAACATTTCTGTTAAAATAAAACAGTTAAACATTTTCAATAATTTATATTCAAGAAACTGCTTTCAAAAACATGTCAACGTATAAAAATTATACAGTAAATTATTTGTGACGTATGTATTGTTCATACTTTCAACAAATAAAAGCACATAAAATGTATTAGCCACTCGTTTACGGGTGTGTGAACAATTAAATGCATGCTTTCATTGAGTGTTTTCTACAGAGAATCCGAATAAGTATTATTAGATTGACACCTATAGATTAGTCTGACACTTTTACGTATAATGAAAATTCTTTGACTAATTTCTATCATGAGTGCTTTATGAAAATAATAGTATAAGTTAGGTATAATGAATACAATAAAAATTATGTATGGTCTATGTTACAATTGACATTATACTTATAAATTATTATATAAATAATTGATCAATTGGATGCAAAATAATGTAAATGGGACTACTTCAAAAGCACTTAATAAATATTAGATATTCATTATAAATGTGATATTTAGTGTAATTTTAAACCAAAAGAAGATAACATAATTTTGATCTATATATTTTAAGTTTGAAAGTAATATTTTGTAGCATACATACTTATTCTAACGTTATAATGAGTACCTGCATATTTCAATTATAAAATAGTTTTTTTTTCTTTGTATGTGCATGGTTCAAATTGACAAAGAAATTTAGTCTATCCTTTTTTTGTAATATTCCTTTTCCCCCAAATGTCACTTGTGATCTGTCAAATTAATCATAAATATTATTTTCACGATAGATATTACATAAATGGCTAAACAAAAAAGAATGAACAAGAACAACATTATATATTCATGCGAATATTATTATCTAGCTATGTGGTACTAGTTAAATCATATGCTGAGACCACGGTGGTTCCATTCAGATGGCAAGTCGTTAAAACACGAATACAAATTTAATGAAAAATGAATAAAATGCTACCAGAATAAAACAACATAAATTAAGTATCGTTTGAAACTTTGCTATAAACAACATAATCGTAAATTTATAATATAAACAATTATTTGATATGATTTATTAAATTTATCTATCCGGAGTTTGTCCCTAATAGGCAACTTGAACAATCCAAGAGACACGTTTTTACTATAGCTATGCAAACAATTCACTATATGAACTATTCTATACATTTTTATTAACACTTTCTGCTGGATACAACTCACTGGCATCTGAAGTTGAATTAGCGGCAGTAGTAGGATCGACCATAGGATCAGAAGTTGAATTAGAAAGTAAGTAGTGTGATCAACTACGGGTTCACAATCTAATTGATCTAGAATTTTACCATAATTCATAGCTTATATATTTTCGATTCCTTTCATAATACTGTTAACTTTGACATTTCATTCATTTTTTTCTGTTTCAGGATCTTCTGTTTTTTAAGATAATTACGCTTTTTCCACTAAACTTTTATAAACGTTTTTGACACATAATTATTCTTCTTTTAGTGTCCACAACACTTTGTTATTCTCTGTCTTTCAATTTAGTTCGTTTTATAAATATGCATGCAACTCTTTTTCAATATTAAACTTTTTCGGCTGTACCATGTTGTTCTGTACGTGATGCCTACTTTTCAACTGATATGGACCGTATCAAAACAGGACCTGTAGATAAAAGACTATGCACACCCTTGCGGCTATTTCGTATTGTCTTTCCTTTTCTTAGTTTCTAAAAAATATGAATATTTGATTTGATAAAAAGTGTACCTAAATGTAACGTGCGCAACATATGATTGCAGATAACATATATATTAAAGTAGTATATGACTTGCACTTCTAGATTCCCCCCATTTCATTAAACTGATTTTGAATTTTCGCACCAAAAATTCGAACAATTTTCGAACAATCAGAATCGAGTATTTGTTTTTTGGTTACTATGGCTTCATATTGGCCGATTTAAAAATGGTCAAGGTCGTTGCCAATTAATTCAAGGTCACAGAGTTCGATTTTGCTAATTATAAATTGATTTCAAGTACCGCATTGATAGTAATCGTTCATTCAAGTACAATTATTGAACTGCTTGGCTCAAACTGGCTCAGGACTTCAGCGCTTACGACTGGGTTGGTAAAAAGGTTCTCAGTGCCTTCAAGTACGTATTAGGCCAGTACAGAATGTTATTTTGTGATACTATTTTGGTTATACAAAACGTACAATTTAAATAATATTTTAAATGTTATATTTTAATTTGTTGTTTTGCACAAATAATATTTATTAAAAAAATTATTTATTATTTTCATATGTAAATAAAATATTTTTTAAATTTTAGATGGTCTCTTACACTGTATGTTTCGTTCTATATTGTCTTAATTAATTCTGATTGGTAATATAAGAAAAATATTCATCAATTATCAAAAAATGTAACCACTGTGTATGTGTTTTCTAATAACTTTGATGGTCTACAACATACATTTGCAATAAATGATATATTTTCATACATGTTAAGCATATTTTATCATATTTTTATGTTTAGAATGTGCTTTTGTGATACTATTTGGTTATACAAAACGTACAATGTGAATACTATTTTAAATGTTATATTTTAATTTGTCGTTTTGCACAAATAATTTATTATTTTCATAAATAAAATATTTTTTAAAAATTTTAGATGGTCTATTACAGTGTATGCTTTATTCTATATTATTGTCTTAATTAATTCCGTTTGGACGTAAACGTAAATTTTCATCACATTTTCGTAAAATCTAATCCCTGTTTATGTGTTTTCTAATAACTTCGATGGTCTACAACATAGTTAATTTACAATAAATGTTATATTGTCTTACATGTTAAACATATTTTATCATATTTTTGATGTTTAAAATGTCCTTTTGTGATATTATTTGGTTATACAACACGTACAGTTTCAATAATATTTTTAATGTTCTATTTTAATTTGTAGTTTTGGACAAATAATACATTATTTTCATAAACAATTTGTCGTTTTGTTTAAATAATATATTATTTTCATAAATGAAATAGTTTTTTAAATTTTCGATGGTCACTTACGTTGTCACTTGTCATCAACCCTCATTGTTATACTCCCCCTTAATAAAGAAAAGTAATAATAACATAATAATATATAAATATATATTTAAATTATGTATGATTATATAGCTCTATGTACAATATTACGTATTAGGAAATAACAATTAAAATTACAAATTCAATGTAATCCATTTAGAAATAGTATGAAACATTGTCTCTGCACAGTGTCCCATAATAACGATTTTCCAGTATGAAAAAGATTGACATGGAGTCCACTCCATAATTTTAGTTGAATTGCAGAAAATAGTTCGGATTCACACAATAAACCGGTTTGAAATTTATTCATTGCAAATTGATATAAGTTGATTGAATTCACGATTAATTGAAGCACAACAGTTGATGATCGATGAGAAACAGTCATGTCGAAAATGTCAAAAATATGTAATAAATTCTCACAGATTGTTGCAGAAGCTCACGAACCAATAGTTCGCATTTTTCCTTCTTTGAAAAATAAAGTGGTTGAATTATTGTGTCGTAACCAAATCATTTGAGCACGTCTTGTACAAATGTTCACATCATAGTCAAATACTAGTAAAAGCCTGTAAATATTGTCAAGTGTTATTTCTTTCAGTTGTTGTGATTCTCCGGCAAATATTCGGTTTACAACACAATGCGTCTGTTCCATATTAAGTTTGCAATAGAAGTGATTTCAATTTCGTTTACTGCTATCTGTTATAAAATAAACTAGCCAATAATAAAACGTTTCGCTTTAAATTATGTTGATTGATTAATTGTATCTAAAATCTACAGGCCGAAACCGCGCTTGAAGGCACTGATAACCTTTTTTCCATCCCAGTCGTAAGTGCTGAAGTCCTGAGCCAGTTTGAGCCAAGCAGTGTCCTGTGAATTATAGGTCGGTCGAACAGAAAGAGAAGTATCAGATGTTGAGTTGAGTGTCTTGTTAACCTGACTCTCAAAGTTAGTGATTGCTTCGTAGAGATTAGGATCGTCGCATTTTTCGATAGC
This sequence comes from Coelogynopora nodosa, assembly GCA_034780555.1. NCBI lineage: Eukaryota > Metazoa > Platyhelminthes > Proseriata > Coelogynoporidae > Coelogynopora > Coelogynopora nodosa. Next base: position 10,722 of record JAUZND010042110.1, on the reverse strand, counting down.
TAGGCAACCATTTTCAGCCACCCAGTTATTAAATCGTTTGGTCATAATAGATGATAAAATGTATGCTGGTGAATTCCTTTCAGCAGTCCGCATCCATTGACAATAATGACGGGTATTATTGGTTTTGTCCTTACCAGTCTTAACCAAGCTTGATAGCGACATCACCTAATTCTCATGTGACATCAGCAGCGTTAATGAAAAGTTTCGCCATGAGATAAAGATAAAATATTATAGCGACTTTATTAAAGTGTAGACGATAGTGCTCGAATACGATCGTTCACGGCAAGAATTGGAAGTGGAATGAATTTTAGCTGCGATAGCTTCTTTATTAATACTATTTCTGAAGAAAAGAGAAAAAAAATTGGGAGGGGTATGGGGGTAGGGGTCCGAATCCACTATACCTATACTACTATACAAATAAGCTATAAGTAGTGTAAATGCTATTTTAGTATTATTTTAAATTGCTGGTTATTTTAATAATTAATTTTATCATTGAAGTTAAATGTAGCCTATATATTTTATGATAAACTTATTTTTGTTAGACAAATTAACTGATTGCTCCATTTTTGTATTAAAACGTTTATTAGGATACACAATAATAATCTTACATTTTTAAAATATTAAGTAGTATAATTTTTAAAAAATGGGAAAATATTCAACTTAATCATATTAAAACATGCACTAAAATGTTTTAGAAAAGTTTTTAAAATAATCTTAAAACAGCACAAAGTTTTAACTCATTTATTTTTTAAGACTAAAATTAAGACTGCACACTAAAATCAAACTAAAACTAACCTTATAAAAGTACATGAAATAACAAAATTTATATAGATTGATAACAGACACTTGCATAATATTATAGCCAAAAACACACCAACTTGATTTGTTAAAGTTTATTACAGTAATAATTATTAAGTGTATTTATTATCTAAACATATCAAGCATATGCAGCAATAGATGATGTTTTTATGGTAGTTCAAAGTGAACTCTTAGGAAACATTCCATTTAATGACAGTATGATACATTGCCAATGTTAATTGTGACATGCATTAAAACAATTTAATATTTTAAATTATGTTATTAGTCATTTACTAATAATATATAGTAAATATTAATTATGTAAAAATTACTTTGTGAAAAACTTAAAACTCCTCTATATGATGACTTCCACTCCAATATTTTTTGGTAGGATTTTAAGATATTAATGGATAAGTAATGAACTATACTTTACATTTTAATAGATCTGTTAAAACTGAAAGTTCTAGAAGTGACATACATATTTAAATATGTTACTTAGAAAATCATGTTTTGAATATTATACTTTAATACCAGTGGCTTTTTGGCCACAACAGATTTAATTATAACAAAATTAAAAAATATGGTAGTAATTAAGAAATATATATATAAGGATATAACAATAAAATAAACATTTGTAAAACCTGTTTTAAAGGTAAAATGTATAGAGAATAATTAATAAATCTATCTTAACTATTATAAACTCCATAGTATATTAAACTTAATAACTAACCAAAACATTTAAATATGCCAACAAAGTAAAAATGTATAGTTCAATTATTGATGTATAATTTTAACATTGACTTGCCATCTTAGTACTACAGGACCATTTTACACAGAGTACAAGCTGTGCTTGATACATTCTTTTTGTTTGATCTTTCTGAAATTTAATCATGAATGTTGTTTGTTCCATTAAATCATTTTGATATTATTAAAAATCTTATTTGACAGTCACTTTTATAATTTCTGGCCTTTTGATTTACATGTTTGTATTTTTTGTGGTGTTGTTGAGAAATGAAATAGAATGTGATTATTTACTATTAAAATTTAATTTTAAAACTGATGTGTATATTTTTTATGTCAAAATTATCTAGATGAAATTTTTTACAGATTCACTAAAAAAGATGTTGTACTTATTATCAGTAAAGTTATTCTATTTATAATGTAATAATAATAATCATGTAAATTTTCAAGGTGATTGTATGAAGATAAACTATACAGGTATAGCTTAGATGCAATAAATTGACAAATACTTAAATAGAATAGGCTTAATAACACATTTTTAAAATTTATAAACACCATTGTTTTTATAATAAGAATGTTTCATTCTTTAATATTTTAGCTTCTAAAATACATTATAATTTGGTAATATAGAAAACTATGTATCCATAGTAAATTAATACAAAACAAAAAATATTAGTAGTTAATTTTAAGCAATGATCTGAAAAACAATATTAAATATTAACAGACATCTGATTTGATAGGCACAGGGTTGCCACACTTTTTTAAAGATCAAATTCCCTGACTTTTTAGTACAATAATATTCAGAAAAATTATATAAATTTAGTAGAATCTTATAGTGAAATTTTATTAAAGTATTGTATACAGACTTAAAATACAAAATGTCAATTGAATGTTAAATAATAAATGCATAGTACAGTTTATAGTATATTTTAAAATATAGAATTAAATACCTTAAATTGTATTTAATTTAAATTAATGAAGTAAGAATATACTATACATACTATATATTATATTGAAATTTATAACATTTATTATTAACTTAAAATTTTATTTATATAATCAAAAACTTTAACAAAAGAAAGATTATTTATCCTTATTCAGGAGTATGTAAGGGAATATTGTTTCTTATACTAATATATGATTTAAACCAGTTCTTTCTTATTTAGAAATATTAATTATACTATTACTAATTCTGTAGCACTATTTTACTTAAATTTGAATTGAATATACATCACAGAATTTAATTTTAAGAAATACAACTAAGCTTTGTAAATGATTTTATAAAAAAGGGTGTTTGAATCACTCCCAACCATATGCCCCTGGCAATGGCCATGTATTTAACTTTAAAAAATATTTGTATAGGAAAAATATTAAACAAAAATATAATTTTTAATATTGTCTTCTTTGCAAAACTCACTGGTAAAATTATATTAGTCAGGGACATTGCTAAATGTTTTATAGTTTATGTATATATTAGTTAAATGGATGCATATTAATTAATATGATTATAGGCTACATTAAATTTAAACTTTAAAGCAAAACAAGCCTATTGTCATTGATGTGTCAAAAATTTATAATATTTATAAATTTAGTTTATAAGGTGAATTTAATCATTTTCATATATTTCATTAATCTATATAAATAATATTAATAATACATATTTATAAAAATTAAAATTTTGTTAAAACTTACTAGCTAATGTTTATTGATAATGCTTAATACTAATAGCTATATTATGTCTATCATAGTAATAATATACTGTAATGACTAATGAATGTAATTATAAGTATTTTATATAACTTCTCTTTTTATAAACATGCACACACAAAAAGTAATTACATCCTGCAATTGTAATATGATCACACGATTTTTCACTTAGTGATATATGAATGAAATCTATGACATAGAGTTCCCCACTGATAATGCAAAAGTTACAAGTTTTTAATACTTAAACATTAAAAACATAATTTTATTATTATTTTCGAATGATAACATCTTTTATGCAATTATGTCACTCTATGTTGATGTAATAACGGTTTAACAAGTAAAAACACTACAAAACAAATATTGCTAGAAATCGACGAAAATTTAGCAACTTAATCAAATATGTGTGAAATAATTGGCAGTTTCGATTTTAATTATTTTACATATTAAAACATAGTGATATAATAAAAGTATTATAAATTTTTGCAATATCACTATATTCATGTTTGTAAAAATTAAACGTTTTTATTGGCTACAAATTTTGCATTTTGTAATATTAAATGTGATCTATAGTATGTTACTGTACAGTAAAAAATATTACAATGAATATAATCTTCATTATAAATTTTAACAGGCATAAGTTGACTTTGAAATAGTTTTTAACTTCAGGTGTTGGTGTAAGTGTTTGCTATTTATAACTGAAGTAAACTAATTGTAAAATTAACCATATTTAATTCCATGATACATAATAATAATATAAATACATTTTACTTTCAAAGACTATAAATGAATAATAATTCATGATACTAAACAATATTTATTTATTATCCAACAAAAAATTATTTTACATAGTTAATAAATATGACATTTTAAGAAATATAACTCTATAAAATCTTAGAGGAATACAACCCCAAATTGTTGTCGTTCCACAATAATAACATCGATGGAGAAATAATTATTATTTCGCTAATCTTATCCATACCAAACAATTAAGCCAATGTGGATTATCAAACAAGCAATAATAGTTTTACAATATATTCCTGGTTTCAGCAGCATTCGTCGAAGTACACATTGAAATCATTGTTTTAAAACAGTGTTTGATATCGTCGTTATATATTATAACGTCGTTGCTTTTCGCTAACGACTCACTTAAGCGCGTTTACAGATATTTTTTGCATGTACTGAGTTTGTTATTCTCGTAACGCGCACATAGACGAATTTATTTAAAATCTATAGTCATATATATGCGTGCTCCTGGCCATAGAAAATTTATATTGTGGAATTTCATTGTATAGCCTTACATGCAGGGTAAAATATTTAACAAAAAATTATTTTTCTGTAAACTTCTGAATTGTATCAATTCTACTTGAATATCAACCCTACCTCTACCATTTCTGGAAACTGAATAACCGGTATCCTTCGCTTATTAGTGAAAAGAACATTCAGCCACTTTATACGTTAATTGCCAACATATATAGTTGAAGTTCGATGCACTACGATCGAATTCGCAACTATTTCAAAAAAAATTGCAGGTGAAGAATTAAATAAAATAAGTGATAAACTCTATTAATATTGTAAAATTTAATAGTTTATAATTATGTATACCATATAGTTTTGTACCTGTCTAAATCGGGTACAAACTTTATAATAATTCTCTATTTAATAAGTAACTTTAAGTACTTGCAATACTTACAATATCTTATAAGTACACTTTAAAGCTAATGAGTACCAACCAAGAAAATCGGTGGAAAACTGCTAAAAAAAGTTGTTAAATCAGTAAGCACCAAGTTGGTGGATAAGTACTTTTCCGAAAAAAAGAGTGGGCGTAATTAACGCTGGCATTTATATAGGAATTAACATGGAATACAGACTATTTAATAACGATTGTTTGGCAAATAGCCAATGGTGGTTTTGTTTGATACATATGCGTACAATTTATTTTGTAGTTGTGTCCTTATTCAGCCTAAATTAGTTATTGTAATGGAATTTGTTAAATATCTTGGCGTACTGAACAATTATATTCCAAGAAATATTCGAGATCGGGCCAATCCTATGGAAAATTTAAATACAGAATTATTTAGAGAACGATTTAGATTTACAAAGGATTCTATCGTTTTCTTTAACTTAACCTTCAAGAAAACTTTCATGCACACAATCCAGAAAATAATAGCTTACGTAGATACAAAATTCGAAAAAGGAACTATATACAAAACTACGAAACCATGCGCGAAATACATAATAGTAACTGTCTAATAGGGCAATGAAAGCGCTGCCGCCCAATATTAGCTAATTAAGCATTTAGTCGGACAAACACAATTATGTCGGATAATTGTATTTGCTTTCGGAATTCTGCAGCTATTAATTCTGAATTACTAAACACTGTCATTAAAAGCATGATGCAATGTAAGGGGTACTTTTAATATATGCGATTGTTGGTCATACGCTATTTGTACAGTTATTACTCACTCTATCAAAAAATGGCGGCGGCGTCGCTATAATTAAATATGATAACATTATTTCAAAATTTGATTCAACTATTGAATAAAGTATATGTTATGTTATCTTAGAAAAACATTTTCGACTCAATGCTAGTAGTGAAAAAAGTTTTTATAATAATCTTTTTAAGATATAATAATCTACAATGTGTGGTTTGGGTGGTTATAATATTCAATTTTATTATCGCAAGTGATATTTTTAATTGAAAGTTGAAACTATTAATTTGTAGTTAGTAGAAATTTAAAAATTAAAATCTATAAAGTAAAATATTTTTATTGATATATTGAAAATGTTCCGCAAGAAATTATGGATGATTTTTGTTAATTTTCGTTAATTTCTTAAATACAACTTACGCAATTATTTATTTTAATTAATATGTAAACGAATAAGTAAGTTTTGAGTCACAGCCTGCCTGTTACACAATCTGAATATATATTTTTTTAAATGTGTACTTCAGGCGAATATTGGAAACATGTTTTAATTGTGCATTGATTCATTCAGCCATGTCTCGTGTCTGTCAATTGAGCATTGGTTCATTCAACCATGTCTTGTGTCTGTCAATTGAGCATTGGTTCATTCAACCATGTCTTGTGTCTGTCAATTGAGCATTGTTTCATTCAACCATGTCTTGTGTCTGTCAATTGAGCATTGGTTCATTCAACCATGTCTTGTGTCTGTCAATTGAGCAT
>JAUZND010042099.1:0-20805 GCA_034780555.1 Coelogynopora nodosa | reverse complement strand
AACTATTTGAAACATGCAGGGTGTGCCTCTCTGATATTGAGCTGAAGTGAAAGGTGTTATAATAATATTTAGTAACAATAATTATGATCAGTGGCGTGACTGAGGCATGGAATTCTTTTTGTGGACTCGGTCGAATGAATATACATTACTTTATTACATTATTTTTTTTAAATTAATTTTATCCCTGATCACCTAGTTCCGCCACTGATTATAATTATAATATTAGATACCTAGTGATGGGAAATGCTAAAATTCATCATTCAAGATTTGAGTTTTCCATAAAATTATAGTTTTAATAAATGCATTAACTAATGCTGGCAACCGAGTTATAGACACATCCGATCCTTATATCTTTTTATTCAATACATTTAAATTGGCCGTCAAATCTACCATAAATGCAAAGTCACATAAAAACACATCATCATCAAAAACATCTACCGGTTCTTTTTTTTTCTTCAAAAAATCATTTACACTATTGCGCAAATTGAAGAATCTATTGAGCATGTTGCCTCTACTTATTTATACGAATCATTTACATCACGAAGAAATTTTTGAAACTGCCGATGCTTTGAAGCACTATTTCTGATAAAGTTTATCATCTTGACTCATTTTTTAGTAACATGATGCATTTTTACGGACTCGGCAAAAAGGCTTTCTTGATGTATCCCGCAATGACATGACACGATCCATTTATTACCAACTTTAGATGCTTCTTGTTTAATCAATTTTTACATCCAATCATAACCGGCGCACCGTCTGTTGTAAGTCCACTTATCTTTAGGTACGAATTTTCCTTTTTTTATAAACAATTGTTTCAATCCCTCAAATACATCAGCAGCCGTTGTTGTATCATTTAGTGACACAAGCCCTAATAGCTCCTGTTTTATAACAAAATTATCCGTAATTCCTAAATATGTTGTAAATTTTATATATTATAATAAATTAACCCTGACAAAGACAGCCAGCTGAGCAGTATCTTTGATATCGCAGCTTTCATCAAATGAAAAAGACAAATATTTACAATCTTTTAAAATCTTTTTTAGTAAAATGTTTATACCACATGCCAGTTTTTCGTGTTTCTGCTGATAGTTTGGTTTGATAAACTTAAATTATCCATTATTTTATCAAACTTCCATCGCTAAAAGGCTTCAATCTTTTTGCGAGGCTGTGGGTTATACTCATACCAAGCCTTTTTAATGACACGGATGTGATAATTTCTTCATATTCTCTTAATCTTTTTGATTCTTATCATTGCTTTAAATTTATTTTGGCCACATCATCATGCACTGTCTTAAAATGCCGACTAATGCTGAAAATACTTAAAAATAGACTTTTTTAGCATAATAATACCAAAAAATTCGTTCATTTTAGAAAATAATAACTAATCTACTTTATTGGATTCCCTGAGATTTATAATTTTTTACGTTCTCAAAATTAGTATAAAATTTTTCATTATAATTTTTGTTATCTTCCTCCTCTTCTCCTTTCTTCTTTTTCTCTCTTCTTCTCTCTTCTTCTCTCTTTGTTTTGTTATCTTCCTTCTGTGCACGGTCAAACGAATGATGATTTCTATATAGTTTTTGACTTAAATAAGCTTTCTAATGCACGTCTTTTCAGATATTTTATAAACTACTAAATTTACATTTTTGTACTACGTAAAAAAACGTATCTCGCTCTACCGAGGACGTCAGCAGGCAGGTCACTTTTAGGTGGCATACAGTAATTTATTGTATACAATTTACAAATTATGTATCATTTCCGGAAAATTATCATACCAACAGTAAACCTAATAGTGACCTGCCTGCTGACGCCCTCGGCAGAGCGAGGTACGTTTTTGTACGTAATACAAAAATGTCAATCTAGTTATATATAATAATTTGTAATAAATTTTTGATTGATTGGTATTCAAAATTTTGATGTATTTAGACATTTTAATTTTTAAGTTAATTTCATAACTTTTGCCGTCTTTTCAATTAAAGTTTTGAAAAGTAAGTTTTATAACTTTTATATTATCTGCAAATATTATCTGTAACTTTTGAGAAATTAATTGTTAAAATTATAAAATTATAAAATGCATGTTTTCATTTATATTACAAACTTTGACGCCCTCTAATGAGCGTCATGTTGGCACGTTAATTAATAATGTGAAAATAATGTGAATTATTAATTAAAAATTGTAATTTGTAACTTTGATAAATTATTGAAAATAATGAAAAATAATGAGAAATTTTTAAATATTTTTGTAAATTTAGATTCTTAACTGTGTAAATTATAGTAATCTTGATGAAACAATACTTATCGTTAAGATACTAATCTTAAAATTTTAATTAAAAGATAACGCCTATAATATCATGTTAACGGCAAAACAATAATACTAAACTCATAAATTAATAAAATATAAAGCAATTTTAATGAATAATAATAAATTATTTTTAAAATTAATTTTAAGTTAAAATTTAACAGACTCTGTATAATCTTTAATAATCATTTCATCAAGTTGATAATCAACAAGTAAAATTATTGTAACTATTCCATTACCATTTAATTATGATTAATAACTGTTGAATTAATTCTGATTAATGATATTTCTAATCAGTTCATTTCACGCTAATTGAGTAGTTTGTGTTGGTTTGCCACTTGGGAATTTCCCATATTGGATGCGCTGTAGCGCAATGTAATGCACTCTAGTGTGAAATTAGCGTGATTGTTTTTCTTAAAAATTGGTTTATATAAAAGAAAAAGTTACCAAAATCAAATGACTGTTGAGTCAAATGTTTTATGTTTTGTGAGCCCATTATATTATAGATTAAAAATATTTTTCAAGGCTAAAATATTAAACTTTATGCAACAACTTTTAATAACTTGGTTAATTATTATTTTAAAACCAATTGATACAAATCAGACACTAATCTTGGTAATCTTGCTAATGGAAATTTGCTAGTAGGTGGTATAGCGTATCAATCACACTGCGATATAATTATAATTATAATTGAAAGAATAATAAAAGGACCATATTCATTTAATCCCAAGCTTGATTTTATGATTCCAATTAACTCGTCAATAGGCGTGATTCATAGATTGAAGCCATAAATTTTATAAAAATAACATTTTAAATTGTATCGTTTGACGATTCTTTGACAAAATTGAATTTTGGGCCCGACGCTTGAGTGTAATTGTAAAGCTGTCAAATTAAACAGCTAGATTTCTACTGCTAGTAATTATAAATTATAAATCATATACATAAATTTATATAATTGTATGTGGCAAAGATTGTTTGATAGTTTTGTTTCCATTCATTTGAACAATTTATGTTTTATTGATAACATAAAATTTGTCTTTTTAAATTTTGAGATCCTGTTTTTATTCAAAATTGATTTTTGTGCAATTTGTAACAAATTTTCGAAATCTGTTCGATGCAAGACATTAAATTCACTGTAGAATGGATGGTTAATGGAGATGATGTACCATGTACGGTACATGGTCAAAAAAGAGGATCCCTGAAAAATTACTGGAGGGATGAAGGTTATCATAATTCCATAGGTGAGGGGAAGGAATCAAAATTTGATACAATAAATGATAGTGATTCCACATCCGCCACAGAGTGTAAATATGGGAATGAGCCGTTTTCAAAACTTGTCGGAAAAGTTAACAATTTTAGCATACAATTTTTGTCAAATAGAGAAAAGGGAGGTGATTTTAAAGACAAAACTAAACATCTGAAAGTTGGGAATTTTGGAAACTTGGGAAACGTTGGGAATTTTGAAAATTTTGATAATTTGACAAAATTGAAAAATGCTAAAAAAAAACTGGAAAAACCATTGATAAATTCTCATAATAATAATATATTCATACCTCGCGATTTGAATTTACTGCATGGAGTAAATGAGTTTGGCAAGTTTCCTGACAATCAGTTTTTTCAATTTCATAATAATACTCATCAATATGGACAGTTTGGGGTTTTGAAGGAAGGCGATGTTGGGTTTAATGGAGGAGAGACAGAGAGACTCAAGATGCAAATGGACATGTTTGCAAGATATAGAGTTATGGAAGATTTGAGAAAGAAATATGCTATAACGGATAAAGGTAATTTTAATTTTTTTTAAAATTTTTTAAATTTATTCAAAATGACCCTTTTTTTGAAAATTTTGTATTAAATTTGTGTAGATTATTTGACATTTTTTTGATAATATTATTATTTTTTACTCAATTTAGACACTTGTATTAAAAATGGCAAGCCTTGTAATCTGCGACGACACAAAACGAATAGGAAACCTAGAACCCCCTTCTCTGCACAACAATTGGCCGCATTGGAAGAAAAATTCGACAAAAAACAGTATTTATCCATCGTAGAACGTTCAGAATTTAGTAATGCTCTCAACCTCTCTGAAACTCAAGTTAAAATATGGTTTCAAGTAATTTAAAAAAAAAATCTTTTTAATTTTAATTTGTTAGAACAGACGAGCCAAAAACAAACGTGTACAAGAATCAAACCTTACAACCACTCTTCCAGCCAATTTTTAAGTTTTAAATTATAAAAATTCAAATTATCCTCTAAAAATGTCTTGATTCATGATTCATGAAAAAACACATTGAATTCCAGCAATAATTTTGTTGTCTAACCAAAACACCTGTATATTTAAATAATAAATAAATAAATAAAAATAAATTATTAAAAAAATAACAAGTTACTTTTTATAAATATTTAAAACCGTTTTATATTATAAATAATAATTTACAATTAATATATTTCCTAATATTTTTCTTGAGGCAACAAAACATACAATCTCTTGAGTAATGAAATGTTTTTGTACATTTGAAATAACAAAGTTGATTATTATTTGTTCAAAAAGTAAAAATGTCGAGGAATAAAATCTCAGAGTCTATCAATTGTGTTGAAAAGGAGTTTAATTTAAAAAAACTACTGGACAGCGATCCATATTTGTGCAATTACGAATATTTCATAAATGACAGGTTAATTAATATTAAATATTAATTTAAATATAATATATAAATTATAAATAAAAAAAAATTTAACCTTGAAAATTTTAAGATTTTATAAAACGTTAAACATGCTAAAAATGATTGATAATCATGAGGATTATCTAGTCAATAAAAATTGTGAAAAAAGAAAAGGTGTAGATGGTTTTAGTAAAGCTCATTTGCTTTATGGCGTTCATTGTTGTAGCGATGGATCTATAGAATGTATGGAGTGGTGTCCCGGTGTAGACAAGATTTATTTATATGGAGAATTTAGTAATTTTAAAAAAATATTGAATATTTATTTAAACTTGAAATAATTTTCAATTTTCAAAAAACTAGACGACTGGAATAAAAGACAATATGAATACGAAAAATTAGAGTATGGAAAGTGGAAGTTGACTATATCACCTTCAGAAAATGGAAAGTGCAAAATACCGCACAATTCAATATTGAAATTAAACGTCGTGACACAACACGGTGAGGAATTGGAAAGAATTTCACCCTATGCTCGGTATGTTACAAAAAGCAAAGTTTACAATTTTTTTGACTGGCGATTTATAGACCCGTTTGTAGAACCGGTGAGTTTTTTTAATTTTGTACAGAAAAAGTATTTTTTATACATGATTATTTTCTAAAAAAGTTTTAGAATTATGTTTTTTCTCACAAATTACGTCACAAACCAGACAGACTGAGGATATATGAAGTTCATATAGGCATTTCTTCGGCAGAAGAAACGGTGGCGAGTTATGAATATTTCACTCAAAATATACTACCTCGAGTTATTCATCTTGGGTATAATACTATTCAAATCATGGCAATAATGGAGCACGCGTATTATGCAAGTTTTGGATACCAAATTACTTCATTTTTTGCAGCGTCTAGTAGATATGGACGTAATTTTGGCATTTTTGAAAGAAATAATGTTTAAAATTGAAAAAGTTTTAATAAAAAGTTTAATTTCACGAAATAAATGATCAAATGGGTTTAAAATTGAAAATGTTTAAATAAAAAGTCTAAATTTCACGAAATAAATGATCAACTGAATTTAAAATTGAAAATATTTGATTAAAAAGTCATAATTTCATGAAATAAATTATTAAATGTGTTTAAAATACTATAATTTTAAGTATAGACTCACAATTTCGCGAAATAAATTGTCAAGTATAAAAATAAATGTAAAATTTAGGTCCAAACGAACTAAAAAAGCTGATTGACACTGCTCATGGTCTCGGGTTAGTAGTCCTCCTTGATATAGTACACAGCCACGCTTCCTGCAACTCTGTAGACGGCCTCAACTCCTTCAATGGAACTGACAGTTGCCATTTCCACTCTGGAGAGCTTGGAAAACACGATACCTGGAACACTAGGCTATTCAACTATACTGAATATGAAGTGCTGAGATTCCTCATGTCCAATCTTTTTTACTGGATAGATGAATTTCATTTTGATGGATTTAGATTCGACGGAATATCCTCAATGATGTACAAAGGTAACGCCATTACAAAAAACTTTGATGGTCATTATGATGATTATTATTCACGCGATATTGTCGATACAGAATCTCTTTCCTATCTAATGGCTGCCAATTTTATACTACATAAAGTTTTTCCCAATATAATAACGATCGCAGAAGACGTTTCAGGAATACCTGCTTTATGTATTCCTGTACAAGATGGAGGTATTGGATTCGACTACAGACTGGCTATGGGACTTCCAGACATGTGGATAAAACTATTTAAAAAGAGCAGATTGGAAGATTGGGATATGGATCAAATTTGCTACACTTTATGCAGAAGAAGATATGGCGAAAAACACATTGCTTATGCCGAATCACACGACCAAGCTCTAGTTGGTGACAAAACAATAGCCTTCTGGCTGATGGATTCCGACATGTATCATCACATGTCTGTTTTAAAGCCTTCTACATTGGTCATTGATCAAGGAATCGCGCTGCATAAAATGATTAGACTAATAGTATCTGGATTGGGTGGTGAGTCGTACTTAAATTTTATAGGCAATGAATGGGGCCATCCTGAATGGTTAGATTTCCCGAGAGAGAATAACAATGAAAGTTATCATTATGCTCGGAGATTGTGGCATTTGGTAGACGACAAAAACTTAAAATACAAGTTTATGTATGAATTTGATAGAGCAATGAATATGACAGAGCAAGAAAATAACTGGTTGAGTAAGGACGTGGTGTACATAAGCAAAAAGGACCAGGGAGATAAAATTATCATTTTTGAGAGACCTTATTATTTGGTATGGGCGTTCAACTTTCACATAAATAACAGTTACCCAGATTACGGGATAGGCGTCAATATGCCGGGAGAGTATAAATTAATTTTAAATTCCGATGAAGCAAGATTTGGAGGGTTGGACAGGATTGACATGGGAGTAACGTATAAAACTACAGAGTACAAAATAAACGACAGAAATAACATGTTGAAGGTCAGTACAAATATTTAAAAAAAATTAAACTTAAATGTTTAGATTTATATACCATCTCTGGTATGCCTTGTTTTCAAGCTGCAATATTAACAATATAAAACATTCACTCATTAATAAAAAATAAATTATTCATTTAAATTTTAAAAGTTAAGTTAAAAAGTACATTTTTTACAAACAAAACAAACAAAACGTAAACTGAGCACTAATTACTGTATTACAACGTCTTGTTACATAATATAAATTATATATTATATTCTACATTATATCTGCAACAACTTTGACAAATGTAGAGCATTGGATCCTCTCAGAAATAACAAATGGTCTCCAGATATTGAATAAACTGTTATTTTCTCTTTACACAGCTAAAATTGAAAAAAATTGAAATTGAAATAAATATAAATATTTAAATAAAATAAAAATAAAATGATTTTAAGCTCACAGTCTGTATCCCGAAATCCTCCCCATAAACCTTGACCAATTCGCCATTCTCAACGTCGCTAGATTTTACTAAAATTACATTTTTACATGTTAATGTCGTTTTTATGTCAGTCTTGAAACAAATGAGCAAAAGTTTAAAGAAATTGGAGCTCGCGTCAATTATACTTTTTTCGTCCTTTATGGGACTATTGTCCACAATCATCCTTGTGACAAATTTTGTCCTAGAGTTTTCATCGGGCAAGGAAATTAAATAATTATATAACTAAAAAAAATTAAAAAAATTAAAAAAATGAAACGAAAAACAAAATAAATATACCTGTTGAACGTTTATGTTTAAAAACTGATTGGTAAAAAAGCACAAAGCTCTAAGGGACCAATCTTGCTCAGAAACTGATTGGATCTGATGGCTCATTCTTGTATGTACATATTTATGCGACCCATCCAGAAGATGTAAACTCTGAATAATCTCATTACTCTTCTCCAGCATGCTCACCATTATAATGGTGACACTGCATCCATAAGAGTAACCCACCAATCTATAAGGACCGGTTGGTTGAATAGTTTTCATTTCATCAATATAATATTGCGCCAATGTATAAATGTTATCCAAAGGAGCACCTTTACAACACTGTATGCCGTAAACTTTACCGGAAATGTGGCTAGCAAATTCATACAAACTTTGAACACTCCCTTCCAAGGGATGAACGATAAACAACGGGTACATTTTTTCAATGTCGTAAGTTTTACTCTTTCCTACGATATCATTCTCGGAACAGTTCAATCCAGAATCAAAGCTCGATATTGACGTCATTTCAGTTAAACTAGAAACACTGCAGTTGCTCACGTTTGATTGTATTCGATTGTGCATAGTGTGGAGTTTACCAGCGTTATTTCCACTTTTAGGCAGTGTTTTTTTAGATAATACAGTTTTAATTAAACTCAATTTCAAATCCTCAATGTACTCGTTAGGGTTGTCAGTTTCATTCACGACACGGCCGTTTAAACTCATTAAAACAATGCACTTGTCTGGAACAAGATTTTCTAAATTGTAGCGGCTTTTAATGTTTTTTCGGAATATTTCTGTATTTTTAAAGAAAAATTTATCCGTGATTGAATTGCAGCATTTTGCTTGTTTATCATTTTTTTCTTCTTTTAAAGTAGAATCTGCATCGATAGACGATAAATTGGTGGTAAAAGTGTTCAAATCATCAATAGAAATGGATCTAATCTCTTTTTGATTCAACACTACATTGCATTTAGACTCTAGCAATTGTTTAACTTCCACAGACATTAAAGAATCCAATCCTAGAGCAGACAGTTTTGTATTTTTCTGAATTTTACTTAGAGTATCAATTCCTAAAATTTTCGCCACAGATTTCAGCAAATCAAAGACTTTTTCCTGTTCCACTTTACCCTTCTCGGCCAAAGAAAAAACAGAAATAACAGACTTGTCGTGGCATGTTAAAATTGAATCTAGAGAATTTAAAAGAGAAGGAATTCTTTGAGGTTTTGTACCTCCAATAGACATGGAATTTGACCCAAGTAATTCAATTGCCATTCCTACATCCCCTACAGCTCCCCATTGAATAGCCATCGCATTTAAACCGTCAAAATTACGTTTTCTGCAAATTTCTTCCATTAAACAATTTGCATATCCATAATTTGTTTGTCCGGCATTACCTCTACCGCAACTAATTGATGAGAAACATACAAACCATCTAGGATTGACATTTTTATCTCGTAAACATTCGTCTACATTAACAGTACCGAGATATTTGGCACTTTGAACTTTTTTAAATGTTTCAGACGTTTGGCTATCCATCATACCATCATGGGAGACCGCGGCCAAGTTAAAAATACCGCCGATGGAACGTTTAAAAAGAATCGTGTCAATCATACGGGACACAACGTTTTTATTCGCAATATCAACTTTTTCAACATTCACACGGCATTTTTTGGACAATAATTCAATTTTGTACTCGTGATAAGCACTTTTTACGCCTGAACGAGATGATATTGTTAAAAATCGAGCATTTCTATCAATTAACCACGCACACAGTTCCAATCCTATCCCACCCATACCCCCTAAAATAACATACTCTAGGCAGGGATCACAGTAAGACTTTGGAATTGCCGGTATTTTATGATCATTGTCATTTCCGCTCATTACGTTAATAACCACTTTTCCCACGTGTTTTCCAGTCGACATGAATCTAAATGCCTTTTCCAATTCTATACATTTAAATTCTGTATAATGCAATGGAACAACTACCTTTGATTCAATTCCCATTTTGAAAAGTTGTTTGACTTGCAGCCATTCATCGTTTGAACCATCGAAAAGAGAATCTAGTAAAATGCCGTGAAAGGAAACATTTTTTAGAAATAAAGACATTCCGAGTTTAGTATTATTGGACAAATCAGCCTTTCCAATTTCCAAAAACCTCCCATGATGAGCCAATAAATCAACAGAAGCCATTAAAAACTCTCCAGCCAAAGAATTCAACACAACATCAACACCATATCCTCTAGTCAGTCTTTTCACGTGACTAGAAAAGTTTTTATAGTTTCGAGAATCTGATACATGCTGCGGAGATAACCAAGGGTATTTTTTCAGTAAAAAGTTTCTTTTTGCATCAGATCCCACAGTCGTAATGATTCTACATCCCACAGAATGAGCAATATTCAAAGCTGCTTGACCTACTCCCCCAGAACCAGAATGAATCAAAACCCACTCTCCCTTTTTAATTTTCCCTCTCACAATCAAAGAATAATAACTGGTAGTATAGACGACTGGTACGGTAGCCGCTTGAGCCATATCCCATTCAGAAGGTACTGGAAATACAAAACTTTCATGTACATGAACACTAGTAGCGAGACCTTTAGCAGGAACAATTCCCATAATTCGTTCACCTTGCTTAGTATATCCGGAAAATTCCAAGCCTAAAATTGGATCAGTTGGTTTAAAATCACCTGGAAGAGCTTCCGAGGACAATCTACCAGTTGCCAACATTACATCTCTAAAATTGAGCGAAGAATATGCCACTTTGACTGTTTTAAAATGATCGAATTCCTTGAGAGAATTGTGCCCTTCAAAAGAAGCAAGTTGTATCCATTTTAAGCTGCTCAAATCTCCTTTAACAGTGTTGTTGACGTATGCATTTTCCACAAGTCGATATTCATTATCCACGAGAGGTCTATGTGAATAATACCCCAGCTTACCATTCCTAACAACATTAATCACTAAATCAGACTGTACGGCTTTTAAAAATGCTTCATTTGTTCCTTCTAGTATCGAAATTTTGTCTGCTTTTGCATCAATAAAAACTCTAAATTTATCACCTCCACATTCTTTTTTTAAGCATTTAAAAAGTCCAACTATTCCCGAAATATTTTCAATAGACACCAACCACACTGGCTTCTTTTTAGAATTTAAATCTCGTTTAATATCCTCTACCCAGTCGAAATTATCATTTGAAATAAAAATAACATTAGATTTTTTAGAAAATTTTGGATCCTTTTCAACTTCATTTTTTACAAAGAGGTGTATTTTTGAATTTGAGCAAGTGTGTTGCAAAACTAAAAAAAAATTTCCAAACAATGATACATTCAACTCATTTTTGTCGCTTAAAACCATCACAAACATTTTTTTGCAACAATCAATATTATTGAAAAAATCAACTTGATTATTGAAAAACGTTCCGTCATCATTAGACAATATAATTAAATCACAATCATTTGTAGCTGTGTCAACTTTTTCCAAAGAAAATTTTTCAACATCTTGACCAACACCATCATCATTATAAACGCCAACAATACAATTCAACAGTGGCTGTGAATCTATAAATCCATGTACCCATTTATACAAACCTTTAAACGAAAAGTCACAAACATTCAAAACTCCACTAGAGTTGAAATTGTCCACCACGATATTTAGCACATCTGCAACAATATTCTTTACCGCAACATTTCCGTCGTTAGACCAATCAATAAGTTCATTTACTTGGCACAATTTTTCGATAAATTTAAATTCTTCAGTTACTATTTTTTCAGCATCGCTTCTTCTTGGAGCTTTAGATACTTGTAACCCTTCCATTTCAACTCCACCACACGAGAAAACGTTTTCGTATTCACATTTATCAAAATCCAAAAAATTCCTTTCATCATCATTATTCAAATTCAAACATTCAAAATGCAAAACAGGATTTATAATCACACTTTTAATACCTACTGGAACTTTTAATGACGTAGAGGCACTAGATAAAATGGACATTTGTAACATACTGTCCATAAATGAAATCCATTCATCTTTCCATTCAATCTCTCCCCATAAACCACCTTTAGCACATTTTTCCACCAAACAAAAGTCGTTCATGTAATCGTACCCTCTAATTCTCAAAATGGAGTAAACGTCCTTTTTAGAAAACACGTCACATTTCAAAGCACTTTTTTCTACAAGGTCGTCAATTTCATTGTCAATTTCTTGCAACCAGTCTGGGACATTTTTGGAAATAACATTATCATCCAAAGACACAATATTCCCAGTAACAATCGTGTTTTTTGCATTTATGAGCAAAAATTTGTCGGAATCGGGGAGAAATTGCACGCTGAAATCAACAGTTCCCGTTTCAGGTACAAACACTGGTCTATGGATTGTAATATCAGTGAAATAAACTTTTAGATTTTCGAAATTTACACCCTTTTCATCCGCAAACGCTTTCCAGACTGTAAAAATGTAACCGGTTGCAGGAAATAGTTTTCTACCGTCAATAATGTGCCCTTTAAGGAATGAATGTTTGTCAGAAATGTCGTAGGAAATGTGGTGGTCACATTTGGATTTACCCATTAACGAATCAATTTCTAATGATTGAGGTGATGACCATTGTTGAGAATGGTCCCATTTCATTATGGAAGAAATTGAAGGGTAATTCCCAGATATAGGAACGTTCAAATCACTTATACCGCGCAATTTTGAAGGGCTAAATTTTAGACCAGAGAGGAAGCACTTTCCGAGGGAATTTAAAAAGTATTCTATGCATTTTGTCGGTTCGCGTAAATTCATTAATCCTACAATGGTACAATTTGTAGCAACATTTCTCTTCAACACAGACTGCAATAAAGCATGAGGAGCCACTTCGATAATTATAGTCTTTTCCGGTATTTTCGCCACAGCATCACAAAACTTTACACTGGAAATTAAATTCATTACATGATATTCCGCAGAACAAAGTTTGTTTTCATCGTCATCCTGCGACGAAGATATCCACTTTTTTGACCTGTTTTTCGGATCTGTTATAACCTCTTTTAAATATTTCCGTAGCATTGGTGCCGCTAATAGCATGTCTGGCGAATGAAAAGCTATATTAGAACTGTTTACCTTTCTAGCAAATATTCCTTCATTTTTCAACTCTTGAACGAAACATTCTACAGCTTCAACTCTTCCAGAAATTGTCACTCCATCCTTTGAATTGTGACATGCAACGTGTACATTATCAGGGCATCTTTTTACAGCTTCATCCCAAGATAAACCAACTGCAGCCATTACTCCTGGTGGTAATTTTGCATTTTCCACAGACAAACCTCGATAATAGGCTGCCAAAACCGTCTGTTGAGCTGTCAAACAACCATCCGCATAACTACAGCCCAATTCTCCTACTGAATGACCCACAAAAATATCGGCCGTTATCCCAATATGTGTCAAAACATCAACGAGCGCAACTTGAATAGCAGCAATGCATACAAACGAATTTATCACACTTTCAAACACTGATTTAGATTCAGAGTTTATGATGTCAAAAACACAAATCCCCACCTTTTTTAAAGCGGTATTGCACTTGTATAAAGACTCTCTGAATGTGGTAATTTGTAAGAAAGCTTTTCCCATTCCCACCCATTGACTACCCATTCCAGAAAATATAAAGGCCACTCGGGATTTTAATTCTCCTTTTTCTTCAATTATTATCTTTTCTTCCTCAACCACATCATCCGGTCCATTCATAACCAAATAACCTCTGTAGTCGTGTTTGTTATAAATAGTCTTTTCAATATATTGGTGTAGTATGGCATTTTGTGACAATTCTGCCACATGTTTTAAAACAATCTCCAACGATTCTTTGCTTCTTCCAGTGTAAACAATCAGTTTTTTTACACTAGCATTCATTTCACTCTCCACAAGTTGTAAATCCTTTACATTTGCTTGTTGAGATTCACGACATTGTAGAACAACATGTGCATTAGCTCCTCCAAACCCAAAAGAGTTTATACCGACAAATCCATTCTTCTTTGGCCACGTTTCTACTGTTGAATCGACCACACGACACTTTCCTTCCATCATTGGTTTCAATTGTGGATTCAAGTTTTTAAAATTCAAATTGGGACTTATTTTACCCCTTTTCATACACAACAAGACTCTTATTAAAGCTACAATACCGGAAGCAGGTTCCGAATGACCACAATTGCTTTTTACTGACGTTAATAACAACGGAGTCCCTCTCTTTTCACAAACGTTATTTGAACATAAGACACTGCAAATCGATTTAATTTCCTCTGGATCACCAACTTTTGTACCTGTTCCATGAGCTTCAACCCAAAATACGCTGGCTGGATCCACTTTACATTCAAAGTAAATTTCTTTCAGTAATTTAGCTTGCATTTCTCCAGAGGGGTATGTTATTCCTTGTTCTTTAAATCCGTCAGTGTTTATTTTTGAATGAATGAGATTTGCATATATTCTTCGGGCTGCAGTCTTTTTTTGCATGATTACTACACCTACAGCATCACTTCTTACGTAACCATTACACCTATCATCAAACGAATGACATTTTCCTGTGGGACTAAGCATTCCAAGTTTGTTGAATTGAGAGAAACTAGCTGGTCTTGCTAAAATTCCAGAACCAGCTACAATGGCAGCATTACAAACACCTGATTCAATTGATCGTCTCGCCATGTCTAGAGCGACTAATGAAGACGAACATGCAGTGTCAACTGTGAAACTGGGTCCTTATTATAAACAAAATTTAGACATATTGTACACGTTTTATTTTTTTAATATATTTACCGGTAAGATTGTAACAGAATGAAATTCGATTTGCAAACATTGATCGAGTACATCCAGTCATTTCATAACCGCAAATTTTAGTCATGTCAGAGGAATAATAGTCGTGCATTTCTGAAGTACTAGCACCGACAAAAACTCCTAAAAAAGTAAAATTTTAAAATATAGAAAAATTAATTTTAAAAAATTAAAAAAAAATAATTGCTTGGAAAAGAAGAATTTTTCAAAAAGTCTAAATTTCACGAAATAAATGATAAAATGACGAAAAAGTTAAATAAATTAAGAATAATAAGAAATTGACAAATAAGACAACAAAAGAGTAAAAAAAAAGATTTTTTTTTCAAAAGTTTTAAATACCCGTTTTAGTCCCACTAAAGTCTTCCATATTATATCCTAAAAAATCATTTTATATACATTTAAATTTAAATTTATCTTTTAATATAATTTATCCAAACTCTTACCTGAATCAATAATCGCCTCGTACACAGACTCCAATAATATTCTAATCTGTGCATCCATTACATTAACTTGTCTCGCGTGTATCCCAAAAAAAATTGCGTCAAATCGAGAAACGTCCTTTATAGCACCGTATCTTTTTGGAATTTGATATGAACCTGTATTAATTTGTTAATTACATTTTTTTAAAATCAAAATGTTACAATAAATTTATTTAATAAATACCAGCAGGCCATCTATCATTATGCTCCTGTATCATATCTGTCGCAGAAAATAAATTGTCTGCAAATTCTTCAACATTATCAGACTCTGGAAAACGTCCAGAAATGCCAGAGATTACAATATCCTCTTTTACAGCCATTTTATTACCGCAAGTTGAATTATCACGCGATAATGCAAAATTCTATCTGTAAACAAAATACGTAATTAAAATGTGTAAAAATAAAAATTCTATTCAAATTTTAAATCGATATATAAAAATCTATTTTATGTAAAAATTGTACAGTAATATCGATCAAATTGCAAATCGAAGAATAATAATAAAATATTATATTTATTCGGTTAACTTATTTTACATTTTTCATGGAAACTGATACTAATACAAAACTATAATTAGTTTAGAACAATAAATTTTAAATTTCCTAATTTCTATTAAATTTTCCCACCTTCAAGTGAAGCTTGACTTGAAATTTTGGAATCAATGAATGATTGGCAATGATTAGTCATTTTTTTCACGTTTATAGCAACATCCTTGGAAGCGTTATTATCAATTTGTACAATTTTGCATTTAGGAAAGTAATAACAGGCGTCTTCCAATACAACTTGAAAAATCTCAGCTTCAATGTTATTTTTTATCTTGTACTCTGTGTAATTTCTAAATTTAAAATATATAATTTTCATTTTTTTAAACCTCTTTTTGAGACGATCAAATAAAATTTCATTGTTCGTTTTTAAACAAAATACTACATCGAAATATTTTTCTGGAAAGATTCCACAATCGTGGTGATCCATAATGTATCCTGTAGAATGGGAAGATTGTATATGATTGAATTTTTCAAACATCTAAAAATGCTTTTAAAAAGTTTTAAAATTTAAAATTTACCTTATCCTCGTCGATAATGTAGCTGTCCAACTCTTTGTCATATGATTCGAAAAGATTTTCATCTTTTGCAATTTCTCCAATGTTGAAAGATTTAATTTTCAAATTATTAGACAGCAATTCTGATAAGGTCGTTTTTCCAGTTCCAGGAGTGCCTAAATTCAAATATTGATAATAATTGTACTAAAAATTGACAAACCTGTGATTAATATTCGCATTTTTTATTAACAATCTATCAAAACATTAAAACTTAATAAACAAGCAGTATATGCTTTCAAATTAAACTAAAATTTAGTAATATTTAATATCGGATTTTAATTTATAAAATTTATATTGTGAGCACGTGTGTTTAATAAAGTTTAGTTTATTTTAAAATTTAAAATTTAATGATAAACATGGAAACAACACGTGATTTAAATTTGAATTTTGGCAATAATTTTGTTAGATATTAACTTATTAATAAGATAAGCATGACTCTAAAAAAGAAACCATTTACTAAAAAGGATAATATTGGTCTCAGCAAGACAAAGAGAAGGAAACTTGAAGCCGTATGTAGAAGAAGAGACGAGCACAAAACTAGAAAGCACGTTTTGAAAAAATTAGGGGAGAATGTAGTTTCAAATCAAGAATTGCTTCAGTACAAGTCATTTTTATCCATTTCTAATCCAAATCACGTGGTAAAAAATAATGATATGTTGGATTGTGAAAATGACAAATCTAATGGAATTAAAATTAGTTGTATAAAAGGGTTGGATATTGGAAAATCTAATGAAAAATCTAGAGTTGAGGCTATAATGGAGGAGATTGATGACGATACAGATTATGAGGATGATTCAGATGTAGAGAATACGGATGTTGCAGAATTTATTACCGAGAATGTGGACACAAATTCAAAAAATGTTGATTGTGATGAGGAGAAAGTGACAAATAAAGGTGGAATAATTGAAATAAAAGGTGATAAGTTAGAAACGGGAAGCTATGAGGACATAATTTCTAGTGATCAGGGTAAAATGTATAATATAATATATAAAATAATATATAAAATAATATATAAAATAAACGAACAAATGTGTTTTAA
The DNA here is from genome assembly GCA_034780555.1 of Coelogynopora nodosa. Lineage (NCBI taxonomy): Eukaryota > Metazoa > Platyhelminthes > Proseriata > Coelogynoporidae > Coelogynopora > Coelogynopora nodosa. The sequence continues at coordinate 3,252 of JAUZND010042099.1, read as the reverse complement.
ATTGAAAATGTTTGAATAAAAAGTCAAAATTTCACGAAATAAATGGTCTAATACGTTTAAAATTAAATATCTTTGTTAAAAAAAAAGTCAAATTTATGCGAAATAAATGAACAAATATGTTAAAAATTAAATATCTGAGGAAAAAGTAACAATTTTATGAAATAAATGATCTAATGTTTTGAAAATTGAAAATGTTTTAATAAAAAGTCAAAATATCATGAAATAAATGATCAACTCACTGATTCCAAATTAGATCGAACCACGAATTTGACACATTTTTAGATTCTATTCAAATTTTTTATATATGTTATCGAGGCTTATATTAATCTTTGTGTAAAATATTAGCGTTCTATCTCTATCATTTAAAAAGTTAGAGCCGAAATAAGCAAAAAATTTAAAAAACAGTCAATCGAAACAAATAATCATTATTATCTTAAAGTACTGACAATACGATAATTTCCATATTATTCAATAGATAACAGCTTATGTATTATAAATCCTTTTTATTTTCAAATGAATTATATTTATTTATATTTTATTTAACATTTAATTACTTTTTTACTATTTTAAAAAGCTATTTTCCGATTTTTATACAAAATTTTTCTATTAGACATCTTTATCAAGACTAAAACATACTCGTTGAAATAATACTGGTTATTTGTAATTTACATTAATTAGATGAAGTTAAATTTATTATTATTTACTATAGATATATTGTTAAAATATTTATAATTCTGAAATTCTGTTTTATTAAATTCTTGCTTTTTTTTAATAACAATTCATTTTATTGGATAAAAATTAGTTAAACTAAAGTTTAATCGAAATTTCTTTCAAATTTAAGCTTTATCTTAGATAAATTTTGGCTCTGATATATTTAAAAAACATTTGTTGGTTAGGAGCTGTATTTATAAAGTTCATATTAACACTTCAAATTAAATTAAATTAAAAATATCAAATTATATAACTAATAATCATATAACGATATATTTCTAAGTTGATTTATGTTTAGAATTTTATTCTCTTTCATATGAATATAGTTTAATAAATTTTAAAAAATAGCTTTCTGAGATACCGAAATTCATATTATACGTATTCGTAGTTACTGTTCTGTACATTAATCTCCATTATACTCTTAAAAAATCCCCTTATTGTCACTTTTATTCTCTCACATACTTCCCATTTCGCAATCGTTGACTCTTCATCAATGTCAACTAAATCTGAGAATGTTGAACATTTTCTTTTAAGACATTGATTTTTAAAAAATAATTGGTTGGCTTCTTTAGGGCATAATGTTATATTAACCATGTCCATTAACGATTCTGTTTGTAGCATATTTGCAAATTTTCGAGCATTTTGAATCCCCTTAAAACATTTCTGTACATTTACGCATATAATGCAGCAGCATACCCTTAAATTCACACTTCGAGGAGCTTTAATATTAAATGGTTTTAAATATTTGAAAAAGGAGAAAGAAATATGCATCTCCGATTCTTCAACAATAAATTCTTTAAAAAGAGCGTGTGTTGTATTCAACATAATCATTCGTTCTGCTTTTTCGATTGTTCCGTCTGTTTTCTTATTTTTGATGTTTCTTTTCCCGACATTAGTAATGTGACTTCCTCTAAACCGCTTTTGCATCGATTTTTTGAATTTGTGAGTAAGATGCAATTTTAGTTTCTATTTGTTTTCTTTGTCTATGAGCAAATACTCGCGCTTTTGAAGAACTTGAGCTATCTAAATTATAAATTATAATGTAAAACTTTTAATTACCTAGATTATCAGAATTTATTTTTTAGACTTGAATATATAAATCCGGCGGATGCGTAATTGTTTACTGTAGACTTCACTTTAACTTTATCCAGAAGCTGGAGCAATATCTCGTGGATGGAAGTGTCATCGATAGATATATCGACCAATCTTATATGGCTAAAACGCGAATTAGGAACTGGGGACGAAATAGAAGTGTCCTTTCCCTTCTATTGTCATTATCATGACAGATACATAGTGAGCACTGTAGGAGTTCGTATACCATTTATGGCCACACTCGGAATTACAGTGTATAATCTTCTAGAAATGTTACATCCGGCATACACGAATGAGCCCACCTCTCCGTTAGATGATGTCCTAAACTCACTCCGAACATATATCAATGACTTGTCCTCAAAATGTATCCTATCAAGCATATTATCATTCAGTACTCTAGCTGCTACATTTAATGGCACGGTATTGGTATCATTCCCTCGAGGTTTTATACTGTCCATAAATCTTTGACAATTTGCATGGAGCTGATCATCACCTAATGGAGTCTCTCAAAAGGCTTCTCTAAGTGAGAAAATGTTAAATTCGTCCCACACCTCAGGTCTCATCATATTGGCAGCCTGATTCATAATGGGTTTATATTGTATGGCTCCAAATAATGATTTCTTTTTATTATTGACTAAGCTAAGGTTACCTTTTAAAATCTCATCGACTGGATCATCCTGGAAACTGGTTTTTATTTGAAATCTGGTATTCCTCATGAAAGGTGTTGATTGTATAACCCTATTAGCATGTGTCACACTGTACATAAATGTAGAATTAGCCGCATACGTGAAATATCTTTCAACATAGCTAAAATCTATTCCAAGGGCTAAATTAATAATATTAAAATATTGTGATATCACTCTGTCACCTAATGTACCTAGCCTGACCATATCGGGTGCATCTAACACTTCCAGAGCAAATTTGTATTGTGTCTGTTTACTAAGGGAGTTCAAAAACCAATTAATTTGACCTCGGATGTAATTATTCTTTACATCAATTGCAATAACCTCGTTATAAGTGACATGAGGTGTTGGCTCGGACCATAAATTTAATAAATATCCCAAAAAATTAATTTATATCAAAATTATATACAAAATTTATATATATTTATATACGTTACATATACAATAAACTAAAAACAGTATTTTTTGAGATATAAGTTTCTATTTTACTCATATAATTATCAGATTGTCATAATCGACAGTCATACCACAAGAAATGTAATAAAACAATAAATCGAATATATTAAAAGATCAAAAATGATTCAATTTTATTACTTTATATTTGTCATCTTTGAAGAAGCAAAAAAAAACAACTACCTCTAGAAAGCGGTGAACTCCATATTCTGGGAGTTAAATATCTAGAGCTATTTATATTCAAGTCATAATAACAACCGGAACAGACATGTGTAGGTGCCCAAGGATTTAATACATATTCCACCTTGAAAAT
>JAUZND010042088.1:0-20807 GCA_034780555.1 Coelogynopora nodosa | reverse complement strand
ACTATGATCGACGAGTGAGTAGTTAATACTATGATCGAGAGGTAAGTAGTTAATACTATGATCGAGAGGTAAGTAGTTAATACTATGATCGAGAGGTACGTATAGTTAATACTATGATCGAGAGGTACGTAGTTAATACTATGATCGACGAGTGAGTAGTTAATACTATGATCGAGTCAGTATCAAATCAGTAACTTTCTTTATTAGATAATATTATATCAAATGCATATTATTATAGAAAACATGTTTTTATACTATCGAATTAATTTTCAAACTATTTTAGAGTAACTAGGAAGGGGGCCGGGAAGGGATGGGGGTGAGGGCCGTAAACAAGATCGTGTGGTTGGGCAACAGAGTCAATGACCACAGCACTACACTGCACTGGGTGTACAGGCACTGAGCCATGTAGACCTACCTCCCGCTCAAGTATCCGTCCGGTGCCAAAGTCTGGGACCACCGGCTGTTGAACCTGATCGGCGTTTACATCGCCTATGTCCTCCTCGGGTTCGTGGAGGTCATGCGAGGAGGAGGTGCAGGATCGTGGTATGGAGGGCGACTTTGAGGGGATGCTGAAGGTTTAGGGATCAGGTCGGAATTGGTTTTAAAATTTTTCTCAACAATATACAGAGAGGGTTAAAGCTACCCAGTTTACCCAGCCTATCGTTCTGAAATGTCAGTAATGTTTAATTAATAATAATGCACTTTTGACTTCTCTTCTCTTATTGACTAAAGAAATCCAAGAGCGGTTTAATAACTTGTTTTGTAATTTTTCTAAACCTAATAAAAGAACACATACAAATATTATAAATGTTTATAATTTATACAACAATTAAATAAATAAAACTATTTAGTCTGAATGCAATAGACATTTTAAGTGTAATTCAAAACGTTTATGATTTTTCTATTTTCCAAAAACATAGTGCTGCAGCTTGCAATGTTATCAAAATGGTGTCCTCATTCATTGTAGAATTAACGTTTGAATGGAAAATTAATACTTAAATTTAAAGATTTCAGAAAACTTTTAATAGTTTAAAAATTTTAAAACATTTTTTAACATATTTCGTGAGACATAACGAAAACATTTATTTTTTATTTTTTTATTAAAATCAACTGTAACTTTTCTGTGTGAATTTACAGTTTTGAGTTAATGCAGAATGTAAAAATATAATACTATAATACCTCCAAATATCACACAATTTCCTTTTTGAGAGCCTATTTTGTTCCATTGGTACTAAATATGGTGTATAAAAACCGTTATAGTTCCGTTATAAGTTTCATTTAATATACTTATATTTATAAACGTTTTATCCATTTAATGTTTTCTTGTAAAAAGTTGTTATTAAAAATTATTACTAAATATATGTATATTTTTATAGACAACATTATAAAGTGACTGACTAGCGCTGGTGTACCATAGTTGATGTACATACAATAGTGGTTCTAGCGCTGGTGTACCATAGTTGATGTCCTGACAATAGTGGTTCTAGTGCTGGTGTACCACAGTTGATGTCCTGACAATAGTGGTTGACTGGCGCTGGTGTACCATAGTTGATGTCCTGACAATAGTGGTTCTAGCGCTGGTGTACCATAGTTGATGTCCAGACAATAGTGGTTGACTAGTGCTGGTGTACCATAGTTAATGTCCAGACAATAGTGGTTCACTAGTGCTGGTGTACCATAGTTTATGTCCTGACAATAGTGGTTCTAGCGCTGGTGTACCATAGTTGATGTCCAGACAATAGTGGTTGACTGGCGCTGGTGTACCACAGTTGATGTCCTGACAATAGTGGTTGACTAGCGCTGGTGTACCACAGTTGATGTCCAGACAATAGTGGTTGACCAGCGCTGGTGTACCATAGTTGATGTCCAGACAATAGTGGTTGACCAGCGCTGGTGTACCATAGTTGATGTCCAGACAATAGTGGTTGACTAGTGCTGGTGTACCATAGTTGATGTCCAGACAATAGTGGTTCACTAGTGCTGGTGTACCATAGTTGATGTCCAGACAATAGTGGTTCACTAGTGCTGGTGTACCATAGTTGATGTCCATACTTATTGGTCCCGTGGCCCTTTTTTTAAATAATTTTTTTATCATTTAATGTTCAAGGATTTTAATTGTTTCAATAATTCTTTGACTGAATGTATAATAATATACTTTTTAGATGATGCTTGAAATTAGTCCAAAAACCAAATAACCAAATGTCCCAGAAGACATATATTGTTAAAAATAGTTTTTAGAAGAAAACATCTTTTGGAAAAAACTAATCATCTAGGACAGTATAATAAACTAAAATGGAAGTTAAATTATGTCGAATTACACGAATAAAGCAAGAGCAGCTATTACAAATAACTTTTTATCAGAATTAAGGTTGGATTGTGTGACAATTCTTGAGGCAGGCAAAAGCAACTGCTACAAGGGTACATGTCAAATGTACATAAATAAAACAATTACACTGTCATAGTCAGAATTCAGAAGTCTGTTTCGGCAAAATCAATAGTTATCAGTGAACACAACACTGCATTAAATATAGTGTATATAAACTTTTGTATAATTATAATATGAAAGTCATGTTCGGTTACGCTCATGAGTCATATTAATTCTCAAATAGGCTCCCATTAACATTTTTGCAGATAATCCAACGTTTGTTAAAGTTCTTCAATAAATCACGGAACATTTTCAAATGGATAACTTCTAATTTATGTCGAATCCATGCTTTTAGTTACTAGGTGGAGTTGATTATGCATTTCACAATTATTGTATAATTTCGAGGATAAATATCCCCACAGCCAATAGGCACAACAGGTCAGATCCAGTGACCTAAAGGCCGGTCACTAGATGAGTCCATATGTCGCCTAATACATCAATTAGTAAAATTGATATTCAAAATTTCTCCATTATTTTGTGACTTGGACATAGATGTTTTTAAACTGACCTATTTTTCAGCATATTTCAGACAGAATAAGCGCTGAGTTTCTTAAATAATTTTTTAGAACTTTCTAGAAGTTTTTTATAAGTTTTCTAAAACTTCCTATACATTTTTAGAAGTTTCAATAGATTTTGAGAAACATAATAAATTGCAATTCGACAAAAGCATTCAATTGCTCGACCGACAAAAAGCAGGTTATTTGTGTTGAAAATCAACAGAAACAAATGAGATCGATAACAATTTAAGTGAAATTCATTCTGCTTATAACTCATTAACTCATATAGATAAATTCGCTGCTCCTCTAAAGAGAGATTAGCGAATCATAAGAGGAGGAAGTCGTTGATCCAGCTAAGGAGGGAGACACCTACACCCCAACCAAAAAGTCGTCAGCGACTGGATAAGGGACATTGTTCTCCAAAGTCCAATGCCGAGCTTTTGACGTCGAGGGAACTTGTTAGATAAAAGTCTGCATGTCAAAAATCAGAGAAAGAAACACCAGTCTTGTTCAAGCTTCATCAACCATCAAAGTGAGCTTTATTTCTGCCACAATGTAACTGCTCTGTTCGAGTCAATTGGAATCGCCTGTAACCCCAGCAAGTGGCGCCTCTTCATCGACATAACAGCTCATCAAGGAGCATCAAAGTCATGCTTCTTCATAACGGGAACAAGTATCTATCTCTTCCCCTGGCTAACTCGGTGCAGCTTAAAAAGAAAATACAGCAGCTTCAAAGGCTTGATAGACGGCTTGAAGTATGAAAAGTACAGCTGGGAGGTTATCGTTGACTTCAAAATAGTGACATTCTTGATGGGTCTAAACAGCGGCTTTACCAAGTTTCCATGTTATCTTTGCTTTTGGGGCAACATGGAATAGTGCGGCACACTAACGCAACCGGAACTGGCTAAAGCGGGCCGAGTTCAGCGTGGGGAGGAACAACGTCAAATGGGAGCCACTGATAGACCCCCGAAAGGTATTGTTCCCACAACTGCACTTAAAATGGGGGATTTTATAAAACAAGTTGTAACAGTTCTAGATAAGGAGTCTTCATCCTTCAAGTACCTTCGAGACTTCTTCCCCAAGCTATCTGAGGAAAACGTGACAGCTGGTGTCCGATAACAAATAAAGAAGATCATGTAGTGCGAGGAATTCACAAAGAAGCTCACTAAGATAGTGGAAGCAGCGTGGAAAATCTTTATCGCAGTGGTTTGGGGCTGCCTGGGGAATCCCAAAAACTATGTAAAGCTGGTGAATAACTAAAGAAAAGTACCTGCAGGATGTCCCTCTAAGTCCAGATTCTTGATGCTCATATTTATAAATTCAAGAAAAACATGGGAGCATACTCGGAGGAGTAAGGCGAGCGTTTCCACAAGGATATACTTGACTTTCAACGCCGCTACAAAGGATCGTATAACGAAGGCATGATGGGAGATTAAATTGATTAAAATAATGCTACTTTTGAATCATGTGTCGTTTTGTTCTGTATTTGCATAAACAAAAATGTTCACATTTACCAGCTTTCTAAATTGGAATAGGTACATTTCATGAATATCATAATCCAGGCCACAAAAGCAAAGTTTGAAGGAAATATTAGCCATTTTTTATACTTTGTAGGGAAAACAACAGCTGCTACCCAAAGACTAAAATCGTGCTATATAGTGCTATCTTCATCCTTATACTTATGGAAATACTTGTCTGGATATCGTCTAAAAGATGGAGTCACTTTCTTTGTCAAAATGTAGAAGAAGAAGAAGAAGAAGATGATGAAGAAGATGAAGAGGAAGATGAAAAATATGAAGAAGGAGAAGAAGAAGAAGAAAAAGGAGAAGAAGATGAAGATGATGATGAAGAAGATGAAGAAGATGAAGAAGGAGAAGAAGAAAAAGAAGAAGAAGAAGAAGAAGAAGAAGCAGATGAAAATTCAGTTAACAGAAATACAGTATTGTCAAAATATGTTCAAATCCAAACTTACATTCCTAAATTTAATTTATAAAAATGTGTTGTTTTGTATTGCAATAAATGTATGATCCTTATAAGTCCAATAATTGACAAAATCCATTCAAAATATTATACGGTCTTTCTCAATCAGATAATTCTGCATATTCAATATAAAATTCTAAATGAAAATAAGAAAGACCAGCATTTTTTAATTTATATATAAAATATTGGAGGTGATGAATTGATTAATTCACCTAAATATGTAGTATCTAAATAATTAATTGTAAAAATAAAATCAATTGGTTTAATACTTCTTGTAGACTGATAAATTAACTAAGCTAAAATTAAGATGTTGTTTCCTTCCAACACAAAAAAGACGGACAAAGAAAAAAAAATGAAATACGAACAACTATAACATCACGTTGACTACAAACACCTATATGACTGCTTTGTAACAAGCTGCACTGAAATATGCGGAAGTTCTTTTTCCGATAAATTATTTGCAGTCCAATATCAAAAAAATGTTTAAACAATAATATATTTTATAATTGATTGTTATTACATGCACGGAATGGATTTCAGTGTAATATAATTTTCATAGCTATTGTTTGTTAAGTGTATACGTAAACAAGTTTGCCATAATGATTATGTTAAACTATATATTAGCCTATAGAGGCTAAAACAGATAACAAATCTAATGAAACAACTAAATTTAAGTATAATTGTGTGTCTATCGAACTTAATGAACGCCCAGGGAGGGTATGCAAGAAAACTACACTTTGATTTTATGGCATTTAACTTTCGGATGATGTGTAACGTGTCTAAAAAAACTCACAATATTTTCCAGAGAGCATATCTGGGTCGAAAACTTTCGTTTCCAAAATAAAACTAATTTGATGATAAAATTATTTATTCAGGACAGTATAATAACCTAAAGGTGAAGTTCATTTATGTAGGATTACAAGAACAAAACAAACGTAATGATAAAATCTGTTTTTCATCAACATTTTATATTCTATGGAAGTCCTTGGAGTAGGTTTTGTGTAACCTTGAAGTAGGTCATGTGTAACCTTGAAGTAGGTCATGTGTAACCTTGACGTAGGTCATGTGTAACTTTGAAGTAGGTCATGTGCAACCTTGAAGTAGGTCATGTGTAACCTTGACGTAGGTCATGTGTAACCTTGAAGTAGGTCATGTGTAACATTGAAGTAGGTCATGTGCAACCTTAAAGTAGGCCATGTGTAACCTATAAGTATATCATGTGTAACCTATAAGTAGGTCATGTGCAACCCGCATAGTATAGTATAGACCATGACAGTATATATAAATCAGACCATGACAGTATATATAAATCAGACTATGACAAATAAACCATAACATAATGAAATTCAGATTTATAATCAATATTCTTCAGTAAAATATCTGTATTGCTAATTTTATTCAGAATTCTACTAATAAGACACGTACATCACGAACATTACCAAGCTTTCCATAAATGTGACATCTGGGAATTAAATAATTAATCGTTCAATAAAATGTTCAAAAATAGCTTGAATACACACCTAACCATATATTAAGTAAATTTTTTATTAATAAGAAAAGTTATTCTCATGGGCGTTCTGCTGTTAACAGAATATATCTATACATTTGAAAAAGTGGCATTGTGCCTGATAATACAATATTAATAATTACGGTAAATTTATTTAAAAGAAATAGCTACAATTAAGAAACATAACAAACACAGACATTGTTTATCACATGCAGTTATGTGTTTGCTTCTATAATTTATTATAAATAACGTTTTATAATATGTAGGGTAAAATATGTAGATGTTTACACTTGTTAATACATATTTTTATTAAAATGAAAGATTGTTAACAGAAGAATAACAATTAGTCCTATATTTGTAAAAATAATTAGTAAACAATTTAGAAAAATATAAAACATTTTCCTTTTTAATGTTTTCAAATCATCTAAATAACAAATTTATTTTTGAAGTTCAACTAATTAGAGCAATTGATAACAGATGATAGTAAAAGCGATAACTAAGTGAGTCATGAATACAGATAGCGAGAGAGAGAGATGGGCCAACTTCAAGGACCCTTTATAGGTTTGGCCTCAGAAAACAAATGCTGAAATGTTACATCGGACAGGTCGTTATTGAAGAAAGTGATGTAAAAGAAGATTTAATACTTTGGACGAATCGTCAGAGAACATGTGAAGCAGAGATAGTTGCATGAAGGTGAAAATCAACGAAGCAAGCAACGAAGAGGATGGACAGGGAAAACATGGGCCCCTAATGTGACTGAATGGATGAACATCAGCTATACGAAGGCATAGAACCGAAGTGTTTGGCGATCTATGGCAGCCACCATTCTGAGAAAAAAGTGACACCCAAGAAGAATGAAATAAGAAATTAATTCCTGCTGCGTATGGGTGTCACAATATTTTTAAAGCTAATTTATACGTCTTCAATTTAATACAAATTAGTAAAATATTTGATAGAAATAATTATAATTTATATTAGAGACATGCAAATATATAATGTACAATTTTTTCACTATGTAATCATTTCTCACATTCAATTGAAACTTATAAATATTTTAATATATTTAAAATACTCATCATCATTTTTTTTATCTTGTTTAAAAGATGAAGTTATAAAAATAAAAATATAAACGTTTAACGATTATACAGAATGGAAAATTTATCCATAATTAACATATAAATAACCACACCTAATTATATTGTCTGACTGCAGATAAGATATCACTCCAGCTAAAAAAGTGTCATGTTTATGGAATCATGTTACCTAATATTTAGTTGTACAGAGAATTCGATTTATATAACCGTTTAAACGCCGCATATATTAACGTCATCATATAACACCCTAAAGTTTCCAACATATAGTGTTGGTAGATTTATAAATTATTGACAAGTATTTCATCTGGAAGCAACATAAAAATCTGGCATAATTATAAATATAAATGAAAAAAACTAAATCTATATTTATATAAAGTTAACCTTATATTTAAATCAATAGTGTATTGGGGAAGCCGCATATTAAGAAAACACAGTATAGAAGCTGGAAGTATAATTACTATATAAAATAATTTTTTTAGTTTTATATGCTATTTCAAACAGTAAGATAAATCATTTCTATTTTATTATTGTGATAGGCCTAACAATGTAAAAATATAATGCACATTATTTAATTGAACATAATTTTATGAGATATTACCTAATATTGCTTAATATAGTTCAAATGAATCAAATTTCGTTATAAATACAATGCTATAATTTAAGCTATTCTGGTAATATTATTTGTTTTAACATAATAATTAAATTCACTTTATAGATATAGTAAAATATTTCTTTAACTTTCATACATTTTAATTTAAATTAAATGTAAAACTCAATTGTTTTGAGATAGTATATCATTAAAGTTTCTGTTGCTTAGTAACCGGGACGGAGTATATTATTCAAATATAATTTGCTTAGGAAATCAAACATTTCTCAACAGGAAACGATGTCAAAACGATTCATTTAACCGAAAATGGAGTATGTTGATTAATCACGAGTAAGGTTTTCAACTCCTTGTACAATGCAGACTGATCTATGCTGACTGCATAATAGGGGGGTTGGCTGGTGGGGTAGGGCGGGCGAGGATCATTCTTCAGTAAAAGATTAAATCAGTCGCAAACTATAGGTAGCAAGAGTAGATACAGTCAGTCCAATATACGAAATGAAAAGAAACAAAACGAGGCCAGAATCATGCAAGAAAAAAATTCAGCTTTTTGTCTGGTTGAACCTTTTGTGAAAATGCGAGAGTGGGAAGGAGGGGGGTGATTACCAACAAATGCGACTGAGAATTATTGGTTTGGATATATATAGTCTCACCTTACATCAACCTCAAACGAGTACTGTTGATCGTTACTGTTGTCGAAATCCGCTACACTGTGAAAACAGTTGTGAATAGTAATAAAACCATAAATATAAATTATACAATTGAACAAATACTAGTGATCAGGTAAAATGATTGACCCTCAGACGGTCATTGTTGATTGAGTTTTAATAAAAACAAATAAAGAAAAGGTGTGGATTTTAGAAACAAATTGATTTATTCAAAGATACTGTTTATGTAGATGATATAATACATGTCACTTACTTTTTCTTATCAGTCATTTTAAATTAATTTACAGAATGAAAAAATAATAGAACATTTTTGGTGTTTATAATCCATTATTTTGTTTTATTTTTTAACTAGGCATTATTTTGAAAATAATTTTAATTATATGTCCCAGTGTTCATACTACATAACTACTAAATAATAAATAATAAAGTATGCATTAAAAACCATTTCAAAGTTGTCAGAGTTAATCAGTAGAATGCAATTTCGTAATAGATTATCATAAATTTATAGCTTGTAACTGTAAATCTCTCGCAAATTCATAGATATTAACGTTTCATAGATATAAAGATAGAAAGCTGTGACATTTGATGTAAAAATTAACATTTGAAAAAACTTTAAAATTAATTTACTCATATTATTCATGTTGAAAAATGTTACTGCTTTATACTTATATTTAAAAAATAAACCGTAGTATAAACAATATTGTTATTTATCTTCCAGATAGAATATTCATTATGGAATAATTTGCAGTAACAGTAGGGCAGTCTATTAATATCCTTAAATAATTAATTAATTAATCAATCCATGATGCTGCTTGGTAAAATACTTACGCAGGAGTGACCACTTGTGGCTGCACAATAGTGGGCAGGCCATCGGGGAACATATTAGCCAGGGCTATCTCCATGGCGCCTTGTACGGCAATCTCCAGCCGGGTGGGCAAGGGCCCCGTGCGCTCCTGTCCAATGTCAAGAACAGACTCTGTGCACTGACATGCTGGAACCTCGGAGATCTTTTGGAGGACCTGATACGGAGTGAGAGTGTTTAAAACATATATACCTTCAAGTAATATACTACTAGAAAGGAATATCTGATACCTCTCAATTACAATTACGAATGGGTAGATTAAAAGTAGTGGAAAATTTTTAATTTTACAAATAAATAGCGAGAAATTTATATTATCTAATGATGCAACAGAGTCTGCAAGAATTTGTCAGTGATTGGTGAATATTATTTGCAGTTATAATTATAAGACAGCCATAAAGACATAAGACAGCCATGAAGACATAAGACAGCCATGAAGACATAAGAAAGCCATGAAGACATAATACAGCTATGAAGACATAAGACAGCCATGAAGACATAAGACAGCCATGAAGACATAAGACAGCTATGAAGATATACGAAAGCCATGAAGACATAAGAAAGCCATGAAGACATAATACAGCTATGAAGACATAATACAGCCATGAAGACATAAGACAGCCATGAAGACATAAGACAGCCATGAAGACATAAGACAGCCATGAAGACATAAGACAGCTATGAAGACATAAGACAGCTATGAAGACATAAGACAGCTATGAAGACATAAGACAGCCATGAAGACATAAGAAAGCCATGAAGACATAAGAAAGCCATAAAGACATAAGACAGCTATGAAGACATAATACAGCCATGAAGACATACGAAAGCCATGAAGACATAAGACAGCCATGAAGACATAAGACAGCCATGAAGACATAATGCAGCCATGAAGACATAAGAAAGCCATGAAGACATAAGAAAGCCATAAAGACATAAGACAGCCATGAAGACATAAGACAGCCATGAAGACATAATGCAGCCATGAAGACATAATGCAGCCATGAAGACATAAGAAAGCCATGAAGACATAAGACAGCCATGAAGACATACGACAGCCATGAAGACATAAGACAGCCTTAGTGCAACAATATATATGTAAATATTTAGGTATTCAATTCAATGTACTATATATTGTTAAACTACCAAGTTCACATTTTGAATAATGTGTAAACGTGTAATCGAAAAATTATTTTTTTATCAAATATTTAATTATAAGTTAAAATATGCAGATTCATGTTGATATAATGAAAGGTAAGTGAAAATACGCTCATTTAATTTCCTTGCCAAAATATAAAATAAACCGAGATTTTGTAAAATAAAGTAATATGATGACATTTATGTTAACAAATAATTTGTGTGGACACAATATAGGTTGACCCAAAATAAAGTTTACTTGCGAAATACATGTATACAACAATTATTTAAAAATGAATATTAGCAAAAAATATCGATAATAATAAAAAAAAAGAATTTAATGTGCTTTATTTCGAATTTTGAAATCACCAAACATGTACAAATTTAGGTTTTTCGAGTATTGAACAACAAATTCTAATTTTTATTATTACATTAACTATAACATTTTAATTAAGATTATATATTATAAATTATTAATAAAGATATTTCCTAATTGAAAGTTACAATTATTAAGATGTTGAGGTGATAAAGTATATTAAAACTTTTTTTAATTATTAAAATCCTGCATCGTGTTTAAATAAATTAAATAGTTAAACTTGAAGCAAACTTTTCATTAGAGTATTTATTATGTCGACAATATATATCAAATTGATTAATATCTGGTAAGAATCAATTTAATCTGTTGATTACTAATATTGAAAACATGTTATGTTTTGATTGCTATTATATAATATTAATTAATTATTTATATTATATTATGTTGTGTTGTGTTGTGTTATGTTATGTTATATTGTAGATGCATTAAAAATGAATGGGAAAGTAATCATAAATAATACACCTATGATATTTATTATATATGATATTTAATAATTGATTACTTCGGTCTATGATGAAAGAAAGTATATTAGTTAAAACTGATATATAATGAACATGACATTTATTGTAATAAAAAGAACTAGGTAGGCTAAAATCAATATTCACCTTTTCAAAACAGCATATGATAACCTATATTTGTCGCCAAATTTTATGTTATGGCAGATGTGCACTAACCAATATCCGGGCGTAAAAATAAATAAACACAGCAACAGAATTATCAAGTTTAAAAAATATGGAAACAGAAACAGAAACAAAACAACATAAACATTTTATTATTCTCGCTGTTAAAATGAAATACTACGACAGCTTGAAGGCCAAGTGCGATAATAAAGCATGTAAATGATCAATAATCACAGTTCAAATTACAAACATTTTGCTTGTAAACATTTGAGATTGCTATCCAAATAATTTAATAAAATAGACTATTTGTGATAAGTTGGGAATTAAAGGTACTTTTAATAGAAAAATATAATAATCAATAAAAAAGAATCAAATGTCAAATAAAAAAAACTATGAAAATGAAAAATTGTAAAAGAATTATATTCAAGATTCTAAATAAAAATTAAATCAAATGTAAATGGTACATGTATTATCGGCTGTACTTTTTTGTAATATATTTTGAAAACCGTTTTCCTCACAAACCGTTTTTTAGTATTATTCTTGTTATTGAATTAGTATCAAAAACACTTAAAATATAGAATAATTGTAAAACATTTTAAACGTATATAATAAATAGAACGCAAATCGGTATAGAAAAATTTATGTAAAATCATAACACTTATAAACATTTCAAAAAATGCCCTTGTCTGACTTGATTGAGTAAATACAAAGGGGCTTTCAGTTAAATGAGATTTGAATGAGCTTCCAGATCTCGTCAAAAAGTAACAACACTTCTATGTTAAACTTCCAGAGCGTATTTTTGTTGTTGTGATTCGTTATACAAAACCCATTTCAATACACGAGTTTAATATTTGTAATTATTTGTTTTCACTCTTTAGCATACTCAAGATAATGGTTAAATAGGGTTAATATAATAATCGGATATATTTATAATGACAGACAATTGTACTGTTATAAATCAAATGATATACCTATCGTGAGTGTTTTGTGTCAAATATACTGTTATTAATAATAAAATAATGTTCTCAACGTTTTTGTAAAAATTGTGACTAATTAATTTAACTATTTAATATTAGCAAATTTATTGTCTCAACTTATTCCCAAAATGGTTCAGTAAATCTTTCCCTAAAACACCATTTATACCATTTACACTCTATACACCAATTAAAACAATTATAACATTTACAGCAAACCCTTACCTCCTGCTGGGATACCACAATCCTCGCCACTGTATCCTTAAGCCCGATCACAATGTTGTGCAGGTCCCCCAGCTGAGCGTCCACCTCGTTAAAGCGCAGGAACTGCGAGTCGATCTCCTTGAACCGCTTCTCCATCTCCAGGCCGATGCCCTGATCGCCCGGCTCCCCCTGCCCCCCCATGCCCCCCAGACCGCCCATGTCCGCCTGGGGGGAGGCCGCCGCCGCCGCCGACACCCGCATGACCACTGCCCCGGTGGCGGCCCTGGCTCCCCCCCGCTGGCCTGACTTGCGGGTGGGCTCGTTGAGGTTGCGCTGGTAGTCGTTGGCCTTCATCTTCTCCCACTTGACCAGTTCGCGCTCCTTGGTGGCGTCGTCCTCGAAGCTGACGCCTTTGGTTGTCCAGGAAGTGGGCGAAAAACGAAACAAGGTTATTGACACAATACTTAGCTTTAAAATATATGTTGACTTAACAAGAATACAATAACATCAATGGAATAACTGACGTTCAACAATAATTGACATGGTGTATGTACTCATAGGGTTGCTTTAAGGAATCTGTTTATATCTTATTTAGAGCAGTCAAACAGAAGCAACTATTTTGTTAATATGAATCAAACGCGCGCAAAAGAATAAATCTGCCGTTATATGAAGGACACTAATTCAATAGGCTAATTATCAACACAAGCAATTCGAAAATACAAACCATCAAGCTACGTATAATTTTATAAATTGATTTCCTCATATTGACAGAATATAATTATTAAATAAAAGTTTAACATTTTTAAAATATACAAAACCAAAACTTTTCACACATAATTATTCATCTTAAAACATGGCGACACAGTAATAACCGTCCATTATATTATTTTTGTATGTCTTCTTTATGCGTTTATTGTCAATATACTCATTACATTACTAAGATTAGTCCTCAGATATTCATTATTATGATTCAAGTATCAAGTAGTATGATTAACATATACATTAACAGAGTTACATCATTTACCATTACTACAGCTGTTTAATAACTTTTTAAAAATCATTGCCTTATTTTATATTTAATTTAAATAATATAAGTTTTAATTTGAATTTACTAAGTAATAGATCAAATGTTTTGATAATTTAAAAATATATTTGATTATAATTTAGCCATTCGGTGAAATTCATAACAACATAATATTATGTTACTTTGCGGTAGCTCAAATAAAATTTAAAAAAATTGTGGATTATTTTTACAGTTTGCTTCGAGTCGCACGAAAGACTAAAATAGTTCCAAACTGTTACAATAATTATTACTAAACATATGAAAGTTAAACAATATTTAAGTGTATATACTAAGTCATATTTTAAACTGATATGTCAGATAGTTGAAAAAATTTGTTTTAAATAAAGTTCTAAAATATTTTCTACAAAATCGATTCCAATCTGAAATCTGAAATCTGAAATATTAAACCTGCAGCTTTGCCTTGCCTAATTGCCATAACAAAAATGCGCTACATTTAAGTTTATAAAAAAGATACTTTTCAACGAATCTTTGGATAAATACGCAGTAACTGATTACAATTTATAGAAAATATAGTTATTCTTCTGTGAATTAAAGAATAGTTTCCATAATGCAAAAATTACACTTAAAGCTAAAAACAATAAATAAACACTTTTCATTTATAGTAACATAAATTTGTTATTTCATGTATAGCATATATATATATTTCGAAACAGAACAATTTTCAATAGTTAGACATAAAAACAAAACTTCATTTAATCAAACATTTATAAAATTCAACAAAATATAAATTAATAAGAAAGTAATTTTGAAAAGAAAAACATTTATTTTGGCAGTCATATATGCATTACAAAAATACAAACATAAATATTTAATTAATAAAAAGTCCAAATGAATAAAAAATAATCATAATCATATAACAAACTTTTCTCGATAAAGTAAAGTGATTTTCATATGATACTATTAGTTACCTAAAAATGTTAATTATTTTTATAAGTATACTTTGCAATCAACAAAAGCTACATTTGCTGGAGTGCTGGAAACCTGTCAACGTTGTCTGAAACCATACCAACCTTCGTCATAACGCTTATATGGCAATCAAAATCTCTCGTTTCGCTTACAGAAGGGGTTCTCCTTTTTGACTGATAGCTCCGGATGAAGCCAGTCGTTGACGAATTTGTAGAGCTCATAGACGTGCCAGATGATGATAAGTGGGGCCGCTAGCGGAGAGCGGTCCACGTACTCGGCAATCATCTGGTAGCGCTGGTAGTTCCAGTAGTAGATGGAGGAGCTCTCGATCTCCTCATAAGTTCGGCTATTTGGGTGGAGGGATGGAGACGGACAGATTGAGTGCAATATTATGAGGAATGCAAATGTAAAAATGAATAAAAGAGACGATAAATATGATTAGTAGAAAAGAAATCTCGGTATATTTCGAATCGGATACACGTCTCCTTCTTATAGTGGCCGGGGATAGACCAGAGGCAACATAATGGGAGTGCAAAGCACGTAATAAATAGTGAACAAACAATGGCTAAAGTTAATGGATATTTCTTTTTTTAAATAATTAATATTTATCATTAATCGTTTTTACTGGATTATAGTTCTATTTTATTGTTCAGTAATAATTTCGTGTTTTTTAATCCCAACAAAGATGCGTGTAAAATACGTGTTAAAATATATCAGGTAATTAATATATATCATTACAAAACATACTCCTATGCCTTACACAATTTCGCAAAATACCATTACATTTTTAACATATAAAGAGACATTGTGTCAATAAATTAAATTCACATATAACAAATTTAATATTTATCGACGGAACGTAAGTTCCAGGCAATGCCGCCTTTACGTATTTCCCCTTTTCAACATAATTGTTATTTTTTTATGGCTACAGGACATATATTACAAATATAATTTCGTCAGCCTATCTTTTACATTTTTTAAATACCTATGATGTGACTGTCTATCGAACGAATTGAACAAATATATTCCGATCTGCCAGTGTTTATGCGAGTTACGAGGAATATGTGCATAAACTGTTCAGATGAGGATAACGGCAAAATCAACTCTATTGTCAAAGCCAATCGCAAACGTATACATTTCCTAAATTTGGAAATGACTTCTGAGAAAAATGTCAACGTTGTCATTGTTGTTAAACATATTTGAAATGGAAAAGTTTGAAGTTATGTGTATTATAACGACCAAGGTGAAGGTATTCAACCAATTTATATGAAATTTCAAAATACAAATAATTACAAATTTGTATTAAAATATTAGAATATGCAAATGTATATGAATACATAACAACGCATAATATATTTAAAAAATTGAGAATATGCAAATTTGTATGGATATATGGGAATATGTAAATATATATCAATATCAATTTATACATGAGAAATGTGCAAATATGAGAATATTCAAATATAGGAATATACAAATATGAGAATATGCAAATATAAGAATATGCAAATATGAGAATATGAACATATGAGAATATGAAAATATGAGAATATGCAAATATGAGAATATGCAAATATGAGAACATTTAAATATGGGAATACGTATAGTTGTGAGAATATTCAAATAGGGGAATATGCAAATATGAGAATATGTAAATATAAGAATAGGAAAATATGCGAATATGCACAATATGTGAATATGCAAATATGAGTATATGCAAATATGAGAATATGCAAATATGGGAATAGGCAAATATGTATACAACTACAGAAATATGCTACTATGTATGCAACTATGGGAATATGCAAATATGAAAATATGCAATTATGTATGGAAATATGTATGCGAATAGCGGGATAGTTAAATATATATGTAAATATATAAGCAAATATGTATGCAAAAATACAAATATTAAAATATGAAAATATGTATGCAAATATGTTTTCAAATATGTATGCAAATATGATAATATGTAAATTTATATGACGGGCAAATATACAATGCAGAGTTAACTTTAACATTTATCAGACAGTATTATATTATCATAGACATATCAATCGTATACATATTCAATGTTCAATTCAATCCAATTCAATCAATTTTAAATTAAGTATTGTTATGTTAATCTATTAAAAACAGGAAATAATTTTTAAAAACTTTTTTTTTTTAATATTAAAAAAATATAACGCGTTGATGCAACTGAATTCTAATTATGTATTGTGATAAAGATAACGCATAGAATAAATATTCCAACTTATTAAATTTTAACCATATGCATGATCACTATTAGTATATTATATCCAAAATGTTTGAGTGAAGAATGTTACGTTAAGTTAAACGTTATAAAGTTACGTTATTTGAATTTCCAAATTGATAAAAGTTAATTAACTTTAGGTATACTATTTAAAGTAGAGAATAACACCATAAAATATTTCCTTCACATTTAAAGGAAGTAAAACTATAATTAAAATATTAATAGTAAATGGATATAAATAATATTCAAATCTTCAACATCACCACAAAACAAATCAAAAAAGAAGAACGAGAAATTATCAAAGCGACTGTCAAATAAGAAACAACATTTCATAATAATATCAGGATGGTTTAAAGCAGCAACATTCATGACTAAACTCCAAAAAGGTAAAACAAAAGGAATGAGTTATGATCAAACCAAAAATATAATTTATTACAAAAATTGACAATCCAAGCCTATGGATTTAAAGACAGTCGGAGCATAGTTGTATTATAAGACATAATAATCAAAACTATATTTTTTAATAGACTTCCTATGGGTTTTTCCAGTAACCCATCTATCCTGTAGGCCATGATCAAACCCCCTTTTACGTGCTGCGCGGGCCTGTTTTCCTTCTACTTTTCTCTGGTCACATATGGACGACATCCTTTTCTCGATTTTCTTGACCAGATTATTCTCTCAGACGATGCGGGTTCCACGGTTAACTTTAAGAAGTTGGTCCTTGAACCTTGCTTTCGAATAAGTATTTCGGTTTGATTTACTCCATTCCAAAGGGTACTATCTGTCTTTTTACGAATGTAGTGGGTATCTGCAGAATATATATCTGTAGATCCTAATATCCGCAGAATCTTTTCATGTGTCCTAGAGTCTTCAACTTGCCTACTATGTTTCAAGTATTCGGCTCTCCCGCTTTCTCTCTCGCTTTGACGCGGAAAACTGGAGCAACATCTCTCGCCATTTAGGGCCTTCCATGGAGTGGAATCCTCCTTTAGTTTTAACTTCTTCCAGTGTGTATTGGACCACTGATCCGACAATGGAAAGACTCGTCATTGTCAAGGATAATAGCCCTTTGCTGGTTATTTTTTAGTCCAGACCTAAGTAATCAGTTCATTGCTGGATTGAAAGATTTTTGCGATGTGATTTCTGCTGCTGGGATTGCAGACACAATCTTTTCGGACGCCCTTAGCATTATTCGTTCAGTGTTGCGCTCTCGCTCCTTCGCTCATCCAGCAGCGAAATTCTTTTCTTTGTTAACAAAGCAGAAGCATCTTTCTTTATTATGTACCTAACAGAACTTTGTATTTTACATAACCAAACAATCATTTTCAGCCTGTACATCATACCCTGTGCTTCATGGCCACGGCCAGGGGGGGGCGGGGGTTTCTAATCTTTTTTGAATTTCTGCCTTTTTTATTATGGTGCCCTTTTTCTATACTAAGTATTAATTTTTCTATGGTGCGTATTTTAATCTTATACGTCTAAATATCTAGTAAAAACTGCATAGGTAAAGGGTCGAGGGTAAAAAATGCTATTTTCAGAAAATATTGCCCCTATAGTAATAATAAAAATTATAAAAGACCTTTTCAGAAAATATTGCGTCATTATCTAATCTCATTAGTTTAGTTTTTAATATACATATACAATATATTCGCATGAGTATTATATGTTTATATATAAAGAATTACAATTGTATTTTAAATAATTTTCTCATTTGAGTGAATTTTTGGATACATTACACAATTTAGTTTTTGGTTTATTGGTCTAAGCTCTATACTTGGGGCCCACTACAGCTCGTACAGCTAAACTTAATACATCTAAATTCTGCGTTGGAACTTCTTTTACTCGTTTTTTCAAAAGGTACAATACATTTTAACACTGCGGCTTAATAGCATGCTCGCTCTGCTCGAAACCATTATTTTCCGGAATTTCAATTAATTATAAATCACAATGTCTGTATATGGACATAATTCTCTGTTAATTATAGTTGTTGTATACATTTAAACTTTTTAATGTTTTAATTATTTCTTTATATTTATTATAAAACTATTTTATTTTATTAGTTACATTTTTATATTTTTTACTATATAACACATAATTTCATATTAATATATGTTGAAATGAATAGAATATATATATATACGAGGGTTAGGAATATATCATTAAATATTTAAGTTAGTTTGTTAAGAAATTATATATTAAAGTTAATCTGTCCTTGAACTCTAGGGCCCCTCTGAAAAGTGTGCCCTTTTAAAAAAGCGACCCCCCTTTGGAAAATCCTGGTGACGGCCATGTGTTTGTATATAATTAATTGTGTTTAGACATATTTAGCCAATGAGAATTGACTTCCGTTTTGTGAGCATATTAGGAGGCTCCTCGCTTCCATTCTGCACATGGTGCAAAGCGATTATCTTAATGCTCAACTTGTTGAAAATTGAGCCAAACAAAATAATTTATTAATACAATTATCGTTTTCTAAATCTACATTTTATTTACGACAAAAATCATAATCTATTTGTGGTAAATTCAATATATTTGTATACCAATGTATAAAATTAGAAGGACAATTTATCATATAAATATATGAATAATGTACGCAATACGTGTTTTTTTGCTATTGTAATACATTTTTAACAAATAATAAAACTATAAAATATTTATTTATTATAATTGGGGAGCTTCCTACCACATAGGTAAACACAAGTAAATCACAAATAAATAATATTATTTACTTAGCACAAGTTTATTCATAAAGTCAATGAAGCCTATATAAAATGGATTATTACAATGAGTACGTCATTGATTTTATTTTCACTAATCCATTGTATACTAGGTGCATTTATCATTTTGCAGTAAGCATTCATAAATTTAACAAAAATTAATAATTAATTATTTAGTTATTATATTATAATAATTAACTAAATAAGCGAAAACATTATTTAAACAGTGAGGAAATCAATATAGTTCCAGTATAGAAAAGGTTCTCTCTACGAAATTCTACAAAAACATCGCACCGGAAACACGGATATTGACCTACGCATTGATTCAAATGAAGGACAGAATGGTTCATACGCAACCTCTTATCTTTGTATGCAGCAAGTGAGTTTTGTGATTTTCTTCTTCTATTATTTCTACTGTTCTTTATACTTGTTTAATCAATTGGTATCTAAATCAATCTATGTTGATTTTAGCTGATTAAAAAATGATATTCTATTCTAATATATGAAGCATACAAAAATTTATATGACTAAGTATAATATGTCAAAATGATCCAAGGGTTAAAACAAATAGGAAAATTTTGTTTGTATAAATTGTTCAACATTAACTTATTACAAAGGCAGTGACGTACTGGGTGTAAGAAAATGCTCACTGCAGATATAAATTCTTTGCATTAGTTTCGATCAAGCATTTTTAAATGGGCCTTATAATATTTGAATTGGTATTTTTTATTTTTATAGTTTGGTAAAGAATTAAAGAGTTCTATGTAAATAGATCAATTGTTTGGTTAAATTGAGGGAAGAGGGAAGTGCAGAGGGAAGTGCAGAGTGAAGTGCAGAGGGAAGTGCAGAGGGAAGTGCAGAGGGAAGTGCAGAGGGAAGTGCAGAGGGAAGTGCAGAGGGA